>CM075961.1:138155568-138430568 GCA_038048745.1 Coluber constrictor foxii | reverse complement strand
ACTGCCTTCTAGGGCAGATATACAAGGGTGCAGGTCAAGCCCAAGAGCTCGTATACTGTAATTCAGTTTCCAATAATTCAGCTTTGCTCTCTGCTTACAGCCTTTCCTAACTAAAGTGGATTTTTCATTTTGACTACAGCTCAACTAGACTTTAGAGTGTCAGAGAGTTTTAAACAATATATGTACCCATCTTTCTTCAAGAAGGGTGTGGCCAATTTTATTTGCCTGCCCTTCCTCTTGTCAAAGAAGACTGAATACACATTTCCTCAGACGTAATGCTTGGAATTCTCACTAAACAATATGAAACGTAAGAATGGAGCTCTGTAAAGCTGCAAAATAATGGCCAAGAGGGTAAAATATTTTAAGGTGGTGCTTGCAACAGGGTTTCCAATTAAACATTGTGGGCTTTCCTACTGTTCTAATATGATGCACGACCAATGACACTGTGGCCCTATGTCAAAAACCTGACCTGTGATAGCACATACCTCACTACAGTAAGAATGGGACTGGCTGCATGCTGGCTTACATGACCTGTCCACATCTGGTTGGTGCATCATTAAGCAACCTCCTGCAGAACAAAACAAATGGCATTTTGGCACAATCATAATTTACTAATCGGGAAATACCTGCTTTATCTAGGGGAAAAAAAACATAATGGAAGAGAAGATGTTCTCAGTTCTTGCACATGCTATTGAGAAAAAATATAGCAAAACTACTGAATTTGTTTCACTTAATATCTCTTTGGGAATGTTAATACACTAGATATCATCTTCCTATTTCTAGCTCAAATAAGTAATCATCTTGGGGTGTGAAAATGGGGTGAGAATTACTGGTTTTCTTCTTTGTATTCTTCATGGGAAGAGCCCTAATTATTCACAAACGTGAACATCTTATTGAGTAAAACATGGTACAAGACACTGCTCTCCTTTAAATCTCACCTCTCAGCACACTGAGCAAATGAACAGGCCTCACCAAAAGAATGAAGTAAGTGATATTTAAGACTATAAGTTCACCTCGTTTGCAATTTTATGCTGTTCAATTAGGAACCCAGCTCCCATATCTGTTTTCTAAAAAAGTTCTTAGATGATAGAAATGAAATACTTTGTGCTTCCTTGGCAAATCTTTATATCACTAGCACCCCAAAAGATATATAGCTGTGAGAGGAAAATGCTGCATTTCCAATTGTAATGAGGAAAATAATTATCAGTTCCCAAGACATGAGCTTTTTTTGGGTTTTGGTCTTGATTCTCAGTGGATGAAGGTTATTAAATCAGCATGGTTACTTGGATTTATTAAAGCCACATAGGTTTTCACCATTATTCTGAGCCAGAATTAGCATTGCCAGCCTTTGGAGATGCCTTAGTTCTCTACTTTTGTCTCTGTAATAACATATATATATATATTCACTCTGGCAATCTATTGGGCTTCAGTGCTCAATGAGTAAAAAGAGATAATATAAATTGAATAAATAAATGTTGACTGCAACACCAATTACTGTAAAATAATCATGCCCATCCTGCACAATGGTGAAAAACAATGTAGAAATCTGAATAGCAATAGATGCAGTTAGGTGCAGTTAGGCAACTGTATATTAACCAAAGGAGTGACACTGATTGCCAAATCAATGTTGCTAGCTGACATGATAAAATGTGTGTATGTCCGGGCATCAGTTGCACATGCCTGCAATTGCCTTTCTTAAAATATGTCAGCCATCTGAGGAACTACAGGAAGAAACTGCTTCCTCACCCATTTCATTGTGAATTAAGGTATCTGCAAAAATAAAATGTAGACATCAAAATGCCACACAAAACAATCATACTATGATCGAAGTCCAACAAATGAAAACAACTGTGTTCTAAGCAATTACAAATGTAAACACAATCTTACCATATATCTTTTAGTCAACATTTTGAAATTGTTCAGAGTAATCAAATGAATATGTATAACCATTTCATAGCCAGCCAAATTATGCATGTCTATTAAAAACCAGTGAAAATATTTGGCTACTTCTAGAAGACAATTTAGCTCTTTAATACATTAATTATAAAGCAATGTACATAGTGTTGGGAAATATTTTAGCAAGAACGACATAATTTTGAGGAATGCAACCCAGTTTCTGCTTAACTAATGTTTATTTATTTCTCAAATTTATAAGGCTTGCCAGCTATAGACTCCAGCAGAGTGCCATGATAAAAAAATAGATTTAAAAAAAAAACAACATATTGTAACAATAACAACAGTGATGACCAGAAATGGCAACAAAACTTATTATCTATCATAGGTATTTCTATAAAAAGCCTGCCATCCTTCCAAGCCCAAACCCTTGGATAAATGCCATATTTTTAAGCATGATTTAAACAAGGACAAGATAGGATTCATATGAATCTTGGAAGGAGTTCTTGTTCCAGAGAACAAGCTCTGTGATAGAGAAAACCAACTTCCTGAGTCTCATCATATAACTTTGATTTATCTTGAGCATGTCAACTTTGTGTGTCTCAGATAACCATGGCCAATACTATTAAGAGCTTTATAGATGTTAATAAACACCTTGAGGTGCACCCAGAACTTAATGGCAACTCATAAATTGGAAGTGTTACTTGAGTGTACTGTGCTTATGTCCATTATTGGTCCTGCCATATATATTCTGGATAGGTTGAAGCTTCTAAGCGATCTTTAAGAACAATCTTATGAAAATGTATTGCAATAGCCTATAGATGAAATGACCAAGGCTTGAGTGACTGTCTGGACAGCCTCCTGGTCTAGGATCTGATGCAATAGGAGTTGGATATTACTATTCAGGCCTGATATCCTATTTGAGGGTTTTCCTAAACTCCCAGCCACCTTCTGCTCAAGGAGAAGTTGGCAATTTGGCCATGAAAACCCTTAGCCAGGAATCATCTTGTCTGCCACTTGTATACAAGATTGGGCTCTTGATTTTTATGCTAATTTCCTGGCTCTGAAAAGAAGGTCTGAGGATTATTAGATTCTCTTAAAAAACTGTATGGTGACAGAGGCTTCAATAGGAAAGAAATAAAAACTATCCCATGGTCAGAGAAGCACTACACTTAATGCCAAATGGCCAGAGAATAGAAAAGGCAGACTATAAATTTCAATGGATATATTTCACCCAAAATCTAGCACAGTTACATCTTGCTTTTTCCGTAGTTTCATTGGTATGTAGGTACTTAGCTCTTAAAACAGTAAGATGTAAAACTGCTTATGTTGATTAAGAGTTGATTAGGAATTTATTTTATTTACACTTGGGTGAAGGTCAAAAAGTCAAAGTGATGGCCATGAGAAGTTGATTCAAAATCCCAATGTTTTTAACATGAGTCACTGTAATGAATAAGTGAATAAAACAGATGGGAAGCTGTTGAATGAATGATTCAACATTCGTGTTATGTATCAAATTGTATTGTAGCTAAAGCAAAAGCTATTTGACTAGGACTGACTTTCCTATTAACTAGATATTCTCAGTGCTATAGAAACGACAGCTAATTAATATAGGTTTTTATAAGTAGTCATTAACATTTATCAAGAGACCTTAAGAGCTCTGACACACTTCTATTCGTATCAAGAATTTAAAGGCTTTCCATAGAAAAGTTCTTTAATAACTCCTAAATAACTTCCTATTGCCTCATGGCAGCTATCCATAGATTAAAAGACTATAAGAATTGGATAATCTCTTAATTAATCATAGACATTTATATTGCTAGTTTTTGGAAATTTATACTGGCACTGAAATCCATTATGAGTTGCGTGACATTATGAACATTGTTTTTGATTAACATTCAAGGCTAAACTTTACATACAGAAATGTCAATTGCTCCCTGATTTTTCATGCAGACTTTGTATGATTTCTCTAACATGGCAAGTTCTGAAATGTTCATGTTGGAATTTTTATACTCAAAATTGTAATGAGTCAGAACTAAATAGATATAATTATTATACAAGATCCTGCATATGTCTACTCAAAAGCAAATCCATTCAAGTTCAAGGAAGCTGTTCTCAGAAAATAGGGTATAACATAACAAATAGGGTATAAATGAGCTCACTCATTTAATCTTTTATCAGCACTTCTTGTGCTGATAAAGGATTCCTTTATCAGCTTTATCTAAATTAGGAATAAGAATAATATGTGTATTCCAGATGTTGATAGACTCTAATTTCTGATGGATTATAGCTGGGTTGAGAGGGTGTGATGTGAGTTCTCTTTCAATAAGATATGAATAGTGATATTTTTTCTATCCCTAATACAAACACTAGAAAATTCCTACAGTAGATCTTTTATAATTTCTAAACATAATTTAGTTTATTCAATAATGTAAAAAAGAAAGTAAAGTTAATATTACCTGTAACATTTAAACCATCTGATCTTTGGCACCATACAGTCCGAGATGATCCCTTCCATGCACTGGCCATCCAATTGTATTCATAACAATGGCCATCTGAATTGAAAAGATTGAAAGATTCCATTATATTTTAGCTTTTGGCTTGGATTGGAAAGTTATGCCGGGTGGTTGCCTTCCATTTTGCTTCTCATTTTAGTTTTACTTTTAGTTTTATTAATAAGATCAGCCTATGAGCAGGAATTAGAATGGCACATCAAATCTCATTTGGTTCATGTGTATATTTATTTTAAACATATTTAGTTTTCAAGCAAAACATTTTATAGTTTATAGATATTAAAAATGAATACACATAATAAATAGCTGCACAGCAAATAAGGGAAGCATGTGATCAATTGCCATTTAAACTGTTTACAATTTTAAGAAAAATGAAACTTGTTCAATATAGAAATCGAAGTAAATAGCAAGAAATTCCCTTAAGCGAGCATTCTGTGACTCTAATACCATCATTAAAAGGGAATTTTCCTATCCAGGCATATGATGATTGTCTAAAACTGAGAAGGTTATCTTCATATGGTCCAAAGCAAAGGTTAGACTTTTCTGGAAGGGACAGTGCAACAGGTATCTGATTCAAAGCTCCTACCAGTTGAAAAAAGCACCAGTACTTTGAATTGGGCTGAAGGAGAGGTTAAAAAAGCTTAGTAAAGCTGATTTAACCCTACCAACTTCCTTTCTGATGCTTAGTCAAAGCAATATTCCCCATCAGATTTTGTTTGGAATTATCTTCAAAGGCAGCTCTTAAATCAAGCCTAGATGATACATGAATTATCTTACTAAGTTCACTCTGCCATAAATGGCAGCAATGTTGCATTGGAGTCCCAATTCTGTTATTGAGATATTTGGTTGGAACCGGAGACCTTCTGCATAGAACAATGAACGTTTCAGTGCTCAACTCTGGATCCTCCCTCTTTATAGATAGCACAGAGAGAAAAGGTGTGAATTTGTTTTCTGAATTTGTAACAGGAGAGAGATATTCCCCCTGCTATTTTTTTCTTAGTGGTTATTAACAGAATGGCACATACTTTGCTATAGATTCTGGTACTTACCATTACATTGTCTTGTCTCCAAAGCTTGGTTTGGACAAAGATGCTGATTTTCTACATCTTGAACAATCACTGCTCGTGATCGAACCTGTATTCCTCCAAAACCAAGATCTTCCCCATTGATGCAGGTCAGCTGACAAATGCTCCAGTGTGACCACTCCTTTAAGTAACAGTCACCTACACAGCAAGGGGAGGGGGCATATAAATGACCTAACATGTTAGCAAAGAAAAAGGGTTTGTAATAATCTCTTATAGTTAATTAGCATTCTGCTAAAATTTGTTTTTTTAAATAAACTTCATTCCCAAACCTCTGTATAAGCATGAATTTATATAACTGTTATATCGTATATTTTAGTTTTCATGATTTAATAGATTACAAAAGTAGATTTCTAGACAATATTATTTACAATGAGCAGCACATACATTTAATAAACAACAAAATAACAATCTAAATAAGAGGTAGTTCTCACCAACTGCCTCATTTAGTGATGGTTCAAAGTTAAAATAGTGTAGGGGGAAAAGATTTGTAAGCAAGAGTTGCATGTACAACAATCTCAGCATCCTGCACTATATATTTATCATTTGTGTGCTTTGCAACTGGCTTGCAACAAATTAAACAAAAAAGCTGAAGTAAAGTTTTAGGTTTTGGTCACATGACGATTTAATGACTAAAGGGGAAGTGAGAACATAAGCCTATCATGGTTATGTGAGTTTCTGCTTAGAAACTGTGGTGCTTAATAGGTCCTAATTATGATTATTAGATTGGTGTCCTCCCCCCCAGGATCTCAAGCCAGGCCTATGTAAACATAGCTTACTTTTAAGTTTTCCAAAATCCTGCAAGGAAGGCTGAACCGACAGAAGAATTTGCCTGAAAATCATGCAGTGACCTTCCATAAGGAGGGTGAACTGAGCCTGGGTCTCCCAGGTTCTAGTCTAACTAACTCTTTAGCCATTGGAACTAAATAGTTTTGGCAGCAGAATATTTAGTAAGCAATAGGACTATGTGTCCAGGTTCAAAGGGCAAGATATGATTTGGAGCATACATGGGCATGTGTCTGAAGAATAACTGCTAGCAATAAATATTTGTTCTTCAGGTGGAAGCAAGGGGTCCTTGGTAGTCTCTGAGTTGGATTGTTTTTTTGTAGACATTTCATTACATTACTAGGTAACATCATCTATACAATGATGATGATGTTACCCAGTTTGGTAATGAACTGTCTGCAAGAAAACAACCCTCAGAGACTTGGAGAGCAACAACTGCAAAGCATAGCTCCTTTAATATGACCAAGGGAAAGGCTAGCCACATACAGTATGTGCAAGAGCTGTTAATCATATTTTTGCCCTTTGAATAGCAACCCCTTACTTGACAATAAAAAGGTGGTCAATAGCTCTTATTACTTCTTCTGAGGTTGAATTGGACACAAACATCATCAGGGAAAAAAGCCCAACTGTCTCATTTCAAGTACTGAACATTTTAGTCATGCTTTGAAAGGATCCGAAATGAGCTCTTTCAGGAAAGGAAGGGAAAACTTTGAAAAGCTCAGTTTTGCTAATTTAGTTTACCATGTCCCAGAAGCTTTTGCTAAGTGTAAGACAGATGCTGGGAGTTATAGTTTAACTATATTTGCAGCAGCAAGGGAATCCCAACTCTGTGGTAAGAGAGGTGGCAGATTTAAAATAATAAAATACAGCAAAAATCCTTGCCAGGATTTTGATTTGACTTTTTAGATGCTGATATGGGATTATTCATTAAAGAAAACAAAGAGAAGCTGGAGCAATTGTGAATGAATGAACTCTTCGGGTAATTTAGGATTCTTGACAAATGCTCGAACCTGCATAACTCTAATCAAAAATGCACGAAAAATTAGTTCCACCTCAATTTTCATGGAAGTGTAAATAGTTTATGTCCATATCTATTCCACACCTATGCAGCAACCCCCCGAGACCCACAAATTGTACTTACCAATCCTCACTGTGCTTGGGAATTTAAAGAAATATACAAAACATCTATAGTAAGGAAATCTCTATACAAACGAAGAAATCAGGGCACAAAAATGCATCACATTAGATTAAAAAAAATACTTATA
The DNA here is from genome assembly GCA_038048745.1 of Coluber constrictor foxii. Taxonomy (NCBI): domain Eukaryota; kingdom Metazoa; phylum Chordata; class Lepidosauria; order Squamata; family Colubridae; genus Coluber; species Coluber constrictor. Next base: position 138,423,029 of record CM075961.1, on the reverse strand, counting down.
AAAATCTGTATCTCAGGAAAATCTATACAAAATGTATAGGTCTTAGAAAAATGAATCAGAAAACACATGTAGGTTTTCATTCTTTTTGAAATAAAAAAATATTTAACTATAGCAGAAAAATATTTTTCAGTTTCTACTAAGCAAACTCTATGCTTGTAAAAATCATGGAAATTTCACTATAGATTGAGAGAACCAGGCGAAACCTTTCCTGTGTTAAAAAAAATGGACTGAAGGAGGCCATAAAGCTAGAAAGGCATCCAAGCTTGCAAATGAGTACAGAACTTTAATTATTTCAGTACATGGGCTATTAAAAATTCATTTTGCTTTACATTATGTTGACAAGTAAAATCAACTCAGTGTTAACAATGCCTTAATAAAGAAGGTTTATTTGCAAACATTATAACATTGTGTAAAGAAATGAATTATTGAATAAATAACATATGTATAATTGGGGCACATGTATCATCTTTGGATACATTAACATAAGTGCACTGTTAACCTATCCCCACATGTATCTTAATTTTTTTTGGTGAAAAATAGAGTGGGGTAGGAAAAAGGCTTCAAGTGAAAGTTACAGGAAACATTGCAAAAGATGTCTGTTCTTAAGGTGGCTTTAAGTTGTTTAGAAATGATGAATGGAATAATAGTGAATAATGAAACTTCTAAAAATGAAAATGCTTATGTTTAAACCATTTATCCTACAGAAAATGAGAAAGAGAAGCAGATACTCATATAATAATCATAGTTATCATTTATTTAGTGCTCTGATCCAATATTATTATCATTCTCATTATTCTGTTCATGCAATTTAACAAAATTCCCCTCCCAAGTTACTGCATTTATTGAGAAAGTTTCATACAGTAACTATTCCTAAAATTCATTTGGTTCTTTCTTGATTACTATTTAGTGGATTGTAACATGTAGCTATCACTAACATATTGATTCCTACTTTCATATCCATTCATAGCAATCTAGGTGACACAATCCATACTTCAACATATGTTTTAGTTATTTCATATGTTTCCATTACTTCCTTGCTTTCACAAATTTATCTTACATTCCATGTAGCCATTTTTCATATGCCAGTTGTCACAAAGAGGGCCCATAGATATTGATCTCCATGATCAATCCTGGCTTTAATCTAATGAGACTTTTGCAAAATATTGTTTAGTAAGAATTTGTATAGACAAAGTTACCTGCTCTAGACCTACCTGTCCTGCAGCTAGGACAAGCCTGGCCAGTTCTGTCAGATTTTATCAGCAGCACCCAAATGCAATCAAAGTCAATTTTGTCATAAGTATGCTCATGCTATTCTATGCAAGCTTACCTCTAAACGAGAGACTATCTTGCAATCCCCATATTGTTTTTTTTAATGAATATTATTGCAATCCAAATTATTAATGTATTAATAACTTTTACCCTTGTAATAAGAGAGTTTAAAGAAAAGATTAATGCAGAGGTCAAATTCCTTTTGCCTTATTTCGATCCACAACAATACAATATAGGAAACAACATATTTTCTTTGTCTTTCTTTCAAAACATCAATCAGCAGTGGATTCAACATCAGTTTTGCAAAATATGCAAACAAATGAAATACCTGGACAAGGCACAGTACAAGCTTCTTCAAGTACAATTTTCTTATTGCCATCAACCATAGGTTCAATTTCCCCACAATATTCTTCATCAACTTTTTTGCCAATGTCATCACTAGATCCATCATAGACGACACAGAAAATATTTCTAATTCTTGTTCCTTCTCCACACTGGGCATCCTGGAAAAGATGTTCACAAGAAATCAGAATAAGGGGAAAAAACTGAATAAAATGCCACAAAGGGGCAATGGGATATTGGGCCATCCTTTGAAACCACAGCTAGTCCCAAAGGGGATACAATTAGTGGTTTAACTTGTGATAGCTAAAGATCTATATGTACTGTATAAATAAAATTTCCATTGGAAAGCCAAAATTGATACACAACACTTTAGGTTTAATACTTTAGGAAAAATAAAGTCATGTCTATTTCCTAATCATAGGAAAAACCAGGTCATGTATGTTTTCTATGTGCACATTTAATAAAAAGTTCTTATTTAATAAATGAGACAAATGATAGAACAGCTTATTAGTGAATTGTTCTATAGAATCATGTTTTTATGTTTAGGCCAAAGTATATATACGTCTATAGAAGTATATAAATCAGCTTTCCCTAATCTGCCATTCTCTATGCACTCCAGATGCCATATATCGGTATGCAACACAAATATTTAAGGATGAAAACCTCCAGGTACTAGTTTTACCTCAACTTTACATTCTTCCCATGAACTGTACTGCCATCGATAACAAGGTTTTACTGGGCAAGGTTTGAACTGCTCCATTTGTGAAGGACAAGGTCTGCCATCACCTTGGAAAGGTTGAATAACAGTTCTCTTTCGTGTCATCCTTCCTTCAAAGCAGAGAAAAAGAGCATTTAGTACTGATATTGTATGTGTTTTAAGACATGTCATTTCAGGTCATAAATCCTGCTTTAGCTAGGAATGATATTTTTCCCTGTAAAGCTGGAACATTCTAAGGAACAGCCTGGAAATATGGCCTGGATCAATCTTTCCCATTCACTAAACCTTCAGATGTATTAGATTCAACACCCAATCAGTAATTGGGCTAATTAAAGTCCAGCATAGCTTGAGGATACCAAGTAGGGAAGGCTGGGTAAAAAAATTGGAAAGTCAAAATTCTCTCATGTGTAAGGTGTGACAGATGTTATACACGTATAAACCCCTCCATCTATCCATCTTTTTTTTCTCCCATTAGTGATCCAGAATTCTTTTTTGGGGTTTTTTTGGTTCTTTTTTTCCCCCTTGCTGGAACAAAATGTACAGTGATGTGTCGAATAGATGGATGTATTACAAAGCATGTACATTTGTATATTTTTACTTGTTTTGTCTGCACAGGATAATTTGACATCTTCTTGACATATCAAATACTATTACCATAAACATATCAAATACTTCTAAACATATCAAATACTATTACTATAATAGGCATCTTGGGCAAATTTGGAGCAATAAAGAAAATAATTGTTAGATTGAATGCAGCTTTGACAGCCAATAACAGCAGAATTATCTGCCAGTGCTATAAATGAAACCTGCTGCAATGTTATCACAGTTCCTATGATATCACAAATGAAATGAATCCCCTATTCAAAAGAAGAAAATAAGATTAACATCTATAATGCATTCTTGATTAAGTATCCATCTATCATTATACTTCCATTGTATAAGGCATAAATCAAAACAACAACAACAAAAAACAACCTCAAGCAAAATGAAATAATCGTTGATTTAGAAGCCAAGTGATAACAGGAGACATCCACCTTGACTCCTGGCAGGATTGGGCTTCCTTGAAAGAGTTGGTTCATAATCTGGGTTTCTCCTACAATCACCACTGCTGCTGGAAGAACACAAAGGCCAGAAGGGCCTAGGCACATCAGTTGTAACCTTACCTAGAACAGGAGGCACTAGGACTATGGCTTACATTCTTGTCCTCCAATACAATTACTAAATTTCACATAAATTGAAGACCACTTAAAAACACCAGCTAATGAAGCTGCTTACAGAGTTGAAGTACAGTCACATAATAACTATTGCAGGAACACTGTCAGTTATTGTTTCCAACCGCAGTTCAAGGATACTGATTACTGCCTATATAGCCATGATGGCGAACCTATGGCACATGTACCAGAGGTGGCACCCAGCACCCTCTCTGTGTGCATATGAGCTGTCTCCCCAGTTCAGCTCTGCTGCACATGCACGTGGCCTCCTCCTAGCCAGCTAATCTTTGGTTCTCTGCTGTGCATACGCGGGGGGCAGGGCATTTGCAGGGGCATGCATGCATGCATGGAGGAGGGGGTGGGGTGTGTGTGGGGCAGGGGCCTGCACGCATTGCATTTTGGGGGTTTGGGCACTCGGTCCGGAAAAGGTTAGCATTCATTGCTATATACCACAGGACTGGTTATTTCAGAGACTCATCATCCAAGTCAGCTCTGTCCATCTAACCTGAGTAAAAAAAATTGCTGTTGTTCAATCACTAAGTCGTATCTGACTCTTTATGACCAATGGATCACAGCATGCCAGGCCATCCTGTCCTTCACTGTGTCCCAGAGTTTGCCCAAATTCATGTATATTGCACTGATCGCTTTATCTAACCATTGCTTCCTCTGCAGTCCCTTTTTCCTTTTGCCTTCAATCTTTTCCAACATCAGGGTCTTTTTCAGTGAGTCTTCCATTCTAATTTGGTGAGATCCCCTCTTAAAAGTCCTCTCCTTTTAGGAGCTGTAGTAGGAGGGAGCACTGAAGCAGGTGTGCATGATGGCAGCAATTTTTCTTTGGCAAATTTATCTTGGAAACACTTTTATGAACTTCCAGAGAGTAGTAAAAACCTGACTTTTCAATAAGCATTTGCTGAATAGCTAAAGAAAGATTTGTGCCATTATTGTGTGTTATTACATTTTTTGGTTTTTATTGCATTGTTCTATGTATTGAGCTTTGATTTTGTACCCTCTAGAGCCTAAAGAGTCAGGCATTTTATAAAACTCATACATAATCAAAGGATTTATCTTTTTTTAAGCTTAACCTGCTGCGTGAATCCTCCTAGTGGTATTCCACTCCTAGTGGATTACTATGGTTTCCTAAGAAATTAAAGTTGAAAAATACTGGTTTGGCATTGTATTAATTCAGGTAGGCTTAAGTATCACCCATTTGAAAAAAGATAAGTCAGGCTCTGGTTAAAAGTAATCCTAGTTGCCATTTAGGATGGTGTGAGTAAGAAACTTAAGGGGAAAAAGCACCTATTCCATAAGAGATTTAATATTTTGTTAAAAAAGAATGGTAAGGAGTATTGCCCTTGCTTTGTGCTTTTCTCCTTATATGTAGTTGCATTCTTCATAATTAAGGCCTAAATCCAAATAGAAGAATGCCTGGTCTCAATACCCTCACATTTTTAGTTATCTTCCTCAACGTTCTATCTTTTGTGAGCACAAAAGAGATGCCTTTACAACATAGATGTAAGCTACTTTGCAGAAAGAAAACATAATACCATCAGGCAAAGTTTCTTCCATCTTAAGACAAGCTTTCTTTGCTCCAGTATACCATATAGCAGTGTTTCGCAACCTTAATAACTTGAAGATGTATGGACTTCAACTCCCATAATCCCATAACCATTGATTATTTGAAGTTCATACATCTACAAGTTGCCAAGATTGAGAAATGCTACATAGAGATAGGTTCCTGTGGTCATCCCACAGAAACATTCACTCTATCTTCTGTCCTCGGAATCAGAATGGCAATTTGTTCAGCACAAAGCTGGCAACATAGCAAGCTTATAGTAAAGCAAACCAAATCTGCCTCAATCTAGCAATCTTTCTACCAAAGCCTCTGATGATGACTGGGCTCATTTATCAATCTCCAGGAAGCTTCTGAACTAACCAGTTAGACCACAAGCCTGTGAGCATTCAGACCATGGAGACCAGTCTGACAGTTGACAGTTGACAGGACATTCCACCATGCAAGAGGTGTTCATATTCCAAGTTTTTTCCAGACCAAGCTAAAAAAAAAGAAGATATACCAATCAGTAGGTCAGATGAAAAATTATCAGTTCAACAGAAGTTAACACAGTTATAAATTAATAATCACAAAAGGAAAAATTGTACCAATTCGTATAAGGACCTAAATACTCTTGTAGTTCTTTAGTAAAATTAATTAGCTTTCTCTTGCAACCTACAGTCTCCTATGGTCCCAGTTTCATTTTATGGACATCATAGATCATTAGGATCATACTAACTAAACTTGGCCGCAAAGTTTTCATTTTCAGTTGTGCAATTTTTTAAAAGTGGTACATTTTTTAAAAAGAAAAGACTAAAAGTGTTTGTTAAAAGGTAGCTTTGTACTGCCTTCTACATTCATGACATCAGTATTATTTTCCTGGGTTCAATAATACCTTCAACAGCAAAAAAAAAAACCAAAAAAAAAAACAATAAAATGTGATACTATATGCAAAAAGATATCTTCTCCATGTTCTGGGGGCCAGTATTACAGTATAATCATTAGTGTGACTGCTCAAATATCTGAAACTAAGGGATATGGTCCTCCTTATGACCATATCATTTAGAGAGAAAAACTCTAGTCCCAAATGGCTTCAAAATTTAAAGACTAACTATAATGCAAAATATTTTTCATGAAAAAAAATGATTTGACAGAACACACACACAATGAGAAGTCTGTCATTGTTCTAAATTTTGTTCTAATTTTTGAGAATTTAAGAGGATTCTAGAACTACAATTTAAGAAATATTGTTTTATTATGTTCAGACAGTAGGTATTTTGTACACAAAAAAATAGACTTTCTGATGTCTTGCTTACAATCAGAGAATAAATATTATGAAAGAATAGAAAGCTGAATATTAAAACAATAATCCTAAATTATAATGGGAAGTAAAGAAAATGGTTCTATCCTACTTATTCTACTAGTTGATGTAATCATTGCTTTTTTTAATGGGAGGGAATGATTATTCTGGTTTCCCAGTTAATTAATTCCACCATTCCTTATAATTTCAGAAAAGGCACTCATGCTTTTCAAATAGCCATGTTAAGAGGCATACATTGAATCCTGTCTCATTAAATAAGCAATATAAAATAATACAACAGAAACCAATTGCCAAATATTGTTTGGAGACATATGCTATTAGGTTTCATGCCAAGCACAGCAATAAATCTCAGCTTTCCAGACATTCCACTTCAGGGGACTTGCTTACAGTAGAAAGGTTCACAGACACAACATGATTATGTGTGTATTCCTTTATTGGAAATGAGGTAGAAGCCATATATACACAAATGATCTGTCTCTTGCAGAAATTAGGCCCTATATTTTGCTTCATAGTTGAAATCCAGCATCTTTGAGGCTGTGGAAAATTGTACTGTTTTCTTTCCAGCCTTGATTGAGTGGGACCTACTCAATAGTTGTATAATGATTATTTCACCCAAGACTTCTACTTAGTGTCCTAGTTAGTTTAATCCACATATTCGTACAAACCCCTTACACTCTAATTACAAATTAACATCTTCCATAGAAATTATAAGAAATCCAAAAAAAAAAAATTTCTGTAGAGACTTTATAATAGATTTACTGTGTTTGCAAGATGCACAAATTGGTCCAACTGAGTAAATATTTTTTATAATGAACATCACATCATTTTTTGGGTGCTCTTTCCCATTCAATTTGTAACTGCAGTGAATTTATATACCGTATTTTTCGGTCTATAAAAAATACCCCCCCCCAAAAGTGGGTGGAAATGTGCATCTTATAGAACAAATGTTGCTGAAGCTCCGCCCATCACTGGTCCCCACCCACCGGCCCCCTTTTGTCTCTGCCTCCCAGCAATTTTCCTCTTTACAGCAAACAGCCTGGTCAGCTTCAGCACAGCTTGATTTAGCATGAGCATTTGATTGGTGGTTATATAGGCCTCCTAGAATACTGCCAATCAGCTGTTCCAGGCTGTGGGGATCACTGCAGCCCGTTGCCACCATCACCACCTATTGTCACCTCCACGCGCCCCATTTTCAGCCTCCGCATGTCCTATTTTTGGCCTCTGTGCAACTCATTTTTGGCCTCCGCACACCCAGATGGTCACCATCTGTCTTGTTTTCAGCTTATTCCTGGCGGCTGGAACAGGCCAAAAATGGGGCATGTGGAGGTGGCAATAGGTGGCAGCAATGGGCGACAATGGGCAGCAATGGCAGCGATGCGTGATGGTTATCCCCGCAGCCTGGAACACCTGATTGGTGGTATTCCAGGAGGCTGATCCACCCGCCAATCAGCTGCTCGTGCTTAATGAGCCTGTGCTGAAGATGACCAGGCTGTTTTGCTGTTTGCTGCAAGGAGGCAAATTGCTGGGAGGCAGAGGTGGGGGTTTTTTTTTCTTGTTTTCCTTCCCAAAAGTTAGGTGCATCTTATGGTATCTTATAGTGTGAAAAATATGGTAAAAATCTTATAGTGCGAAAAATATGGTAAAAATAAGAGTATGCTGAAGGGAGCTGGATAGCCTGAGTGGGAATCTTGTTTTTTAAAAAAATCAGTAAAGTAAAGCTTCATTTTTGGGGCTTCTAGTGCTTCTTCTAACCTTAGTTGCAACTATAGTTTCAAAAAAAAATCAGTGACACAGTTTTCTGCCATTTTAAGTGGAAATTAAATGAACTCATTACACATGAATTTAACCTCATTAATAAAACAATGAAAAGTTCTTCAATTCCCAAATCAGCTTGGGAGAAAAGCAGAGAACAGAATATTCTGGGACCACTTTGCTCAATCACTCTATCCACTGTGATCTTTGATTCCCAACAAATTTTAATTGAGGTCAATGGCTAACAAATCGACTTATTTCTGTACCAAGATTTAAAAAGTGACTGAAGATGTCTACTATGTTATGACTCAGTGAGGTCATAGTAACTATGGTTATGCTTTTCAACACACTAAAAGAAATACTGTAATGTTGTACTTCTGTACTTTTCTTTCAAGTCTTTTGAAAAAATTCACTTTCCTACCTTATGTCAGTTGAGTCAGCTTCATAGTAAAGTATACTATGCTTGATCAAAATAAATAATCTCTTGGTCTGACTCAAGAACCTACAAACTCTTTAGCTCATTGGTTTTCTCATGAAGTTTCAGTTTGTTCATTGACACACAACTATTATTAGCATGCTGCAACACCCTCACTCAAGGAATTTCAGCTGGCTGGGTCCAGAAGATCACCCTTTTCTGCCATGGATCTGTTCTCTGCAACATCTCTCCCCGCCCCCCAGATCTGTTCCCACCATTTTGGTATTATTGAAGGCCTTGAAGACATGCTATGCCAAACAGGCTGGGACATCAATGGGGATGTGGCAGGTTGGAGGTGGTTGATGGAGTTGAGCACACCCCACCTCCTCCCTATGTGTACTTTGCTCCTCCCCTCTCCATCCTGTTTAATTTAATTTTAGACATTTTTTAAAAAAAATCTAAGAGCTATATTTGTTGTTTTAATATTTTATGCTGCATTTTATTCGATTTCTGTAAGCTATCTAGAGTCAATTTTGGTGAGATGGGCACATAAATTTATCAATATGAAAATAATTTAATAAATACTATCATATCAATATATTAAAAGGTATTTGTGCAGGCATTTTTTTTTCAAATTTATAAACAGGCCAAACATCTTACAATTGGGGAAATGACACCCAAAAAGACAGAAACAGGGAAAGAGATAAAGAAAAATGCAGCACTTTGGCAGAAGATCAGTTACAAAAGAATCATTCCAAATAGGACAATGATAGCTATTCCAATTAAGATGTATTATACTTATACCTTGATGGCTTACTGTTTACAAACCATTTTTTCAATGGGGGTGTGGGGGTAGGAGGAGATAGCATGCCTTAGTGATCACTTACATAAGCAAAATGTAAGGGAATTAAATGACAAAAATCACTGATTGTGGCAAAAACTCATTTACAGGGTACATAGCAGTCCTGGAATAGCTTTGAGAAGCATCTGTCACAAGATTGATCACATGCACTGAAGAGAAAGCTTTATAGATGATGGTTTTAAACCAGAAAACAAGGGAAAACATTCACCTACCTTGTCACAGTACAACAGGTCAACTGACTTGCCATCACTGCGAACACAATCAAGCATTCTTGTTTTGATCCCAATACCACAAACAGCTTTCTCACTTAGCTGGCATGTGCTCCAGTCTTGAAAAGAAGGGAAGAAAAGAAGAACGGTAGCCAGTGAAAAAGTTATCCTGTGTGTTGTACCAAAAGGCAACAGAATGCAGTATCCTGCCCTCCTCCCTTGTTCATATTTTTCCCACATTTTCAAAAGATTCAGATAACTTACAGTAGATTTCTTGTGTCATCCTCTTAAGGACACAACAAGTGATGAACATAGCAATAAAATTAATACATACTGAACCAGCCTCTCAAATAGGTAATTCCGGGCATCACAATACATTGATAACCTTGTAAGAATGCATAAAATAATAGTCAAATCCAGAAGAGCACAACTTCAGCGCCCATTAAAATTTTTAATAGGAAAGATAATACACAGAGGAACTATGATTTACATTTAATTAATGTATTTTTTAATTAAATTAGATCCAATTCAAATTTTGTTCTGTCTCCACACATGTCATCATCCTAGACACATCCTATTTCTCAGGGCTAAGCATACTTTTCTAAGTACTGCAAGGTTCTTAATTGGAAAAAAATTAGGAATCCCAGCCCTAGGCAATAATCAAAAAATAATCAAAAAATCTTGATCAGGGCAAAGCAATAGATGCAATTTATATAAGCTTCTGTAAAGCCTTTGATTCAGTGGTACATGACAAACTACTTCTAAAATTAAAATCCTACGGCATCTCCGGACCCTTCCATAATTGAATAACTGCATTCCTGTCAAACAGACAACAAGTGGTCAAAATAGGGAGCACCCTATCAAATCCTGTAGCTGTTAATAGCGGTGTCCCCCAAGGTAGCATTCTAGGACGAACACTCTTCATACTATACATTAATGACCTTTGTGATCATATTATAAGTAACTGCATTCTCTTTGCCGATGATGTTAAACTATTTAACACTACCAACAATGCTGCTACCCTTCAAAAAGACCTTGACTTTGTGTCGGAATGGTCAAAAAATTGGCAACTCCAAATCTCAACCAACAAATGCTCTGTCTTACACATTGGCAAAAAGAATCAGAACACAAAATACAAGCTAAGTGGACATGACCTTGTAGATGATCCTCACTCTGTCAAGGACCTTGGAGTACTCATATCAAATGATCTAAGCCCACTGTAACAACATTGCCAAAAAGACATTAAGGGTTGTAAACCTAATCTTGCGTAGCTTCTTCTCCGTTAATATTACACTACTAACCAGAGCATATAAAACATTTGCTAGACCAATTCTCGAATACAGGTCATCCATCTGGAATCCGCACTGCATATCGGACATTAATACAATTGAACGTGTCCAGAAATATTTCAAAAGAAGAATCACCAGACTTGAAATTCTGGGTTTAGAAAATTTAGAACTACGCCGCCTTCGGTATGACCTAAGCATAGCTCATAAAATCATCTGCTACAATGTCCTACCTGTTGATGACTACTTCAGTTTCAACCACAACAATACACAAATACACAATAGATACAAACTTAAAATGAACCACTCCAAACTCAATTGCAGAAAATATGACTTCAGTAACAGAGTTTTAATGCCTGGAATGCACTACTGGACTCTGTGATCTCATCCCAAAACCCACCAAATTTTAACCTAAGATTGTCTACTGTTGACCTCACCCCATTCATAAAAGATCTGTAGGGACATGCATAAGAGCACCAGTGTGCCTCTCGTCCCTGTCCTAATGTTCCTTTAATTGTACTCATTTTATATATTCAATTCATGCTTATACTTATATATATTATCTAATATGTACTCAACAAAATAAAAAATAAATAAATGAAATGAATATCTGTTTCTGATTCTTGATCAGACAAAGAAAATGGCAGAAAGATATCCTATATTCTGATAGTGAACTTTGTTCTCTGTCTGTGAATTCAGAAAATAAAATTATCCAGATACAAAAGGAAGATTAGGAGAGTTTGGGAGAACATCAAAATTTGTGGAAATAAATAATCACATCAATTCTAGTCTTTGATTTATGACCACTCATTTAACAATGATCACAGTTAAAACTGTTCAGAAAAAAAGTGATTTATGACCTGAGTTCGCACTTACAACCATTTCATCCCTCATGTCACATGATCACAATTCAAAGCAAAGTGGCTCAGATTTATGACTTGTTTCAGTGTCTTGATCACAATTCCAAAAAAAAAAAAAAAAAACCCCTCCAACAAAAAAATGCCTACTCAGGAAGTTGAATTCACTTAACAACCGACTTAAAAATTATGGCAAATTCAGTTCTGATTTGACTTTCGACTGCAATGAATTACAACAGAAATTCTGGTCCAAATGTGGTCGTAAGTCCAAATAGCTTTATTGCACAATGAATGAACTACTTACCAGACACAGAATAGTAGGGGAATTTGGAGGTGGAAATGTAATGGAAAACTATCAGGATAGGCAATCAGGCTATAAAAAATGTATGGCTATTTGAAAAAAGAATGTGTCTGGTGAGCTGCAATTCAGGTAGGCTTCAATTTACAACAGTTCATTTAATGACTGTTCAAAGTTACATCAGCACTGAAAAAAGTGACTTATGACTATTTTTCATAGTTACGACCTTTGCAATATCTCCATGATCATGTGATCAAATTTGGCAACTGGTTCATATTTATGACCTTTGATGTGTCTAAAGGCCATGTGATCACCTTTTGAGACCTTCTGATAAGCAAAGTCAATGGAGAAGCCAGATTCACTTAACAATCAGGTTACTAGTTTACCAACTGACAGATTAATTTAACAATTGAGGCAAGAGAGGTCATAAAATGGGACAAAACTCATTTAACAAATACAGTATCTCACTTAGCAACAGAAACTTTGGGCTCATGAATTGTGGTCATGAATTGAGGACTACTGATATTTTTTTTTTCAGTTTGCAATCTACAAGGACTTAATCAACATCAGTACCTGTCACATTGTAATCATAGTGATAGCAGTTTTTGTTCAGATGACAAGGCTCTGTCTCCACTGTAGAAGGACAAGCCTTTCCTTCCTGAGCCAGCCTTAAAATCTTTGCTGAGCGTTCCCTCACACTGCTTCCATTACAGGGCTGAAAAAGAAACCAAACATCCTTTTACTTTGATAAAAGCAACATCCTTAATACAAATTCTTTAAGGCCAAAGTATTTAAAAGAATTGGGCTCAAAATCCACATTCACCTAGGAATCGTATTAAGTGAGTTAGAACTCATAATTATATTTAAAAACCTGACCTCTTCGTTCACAATTTTTGTGAGCATAATAGTGTAGAAAGTGATACACAGATCTGCTTAAATATAACATTTAAATATTTAGTGAATACTTTAAATACCTATATTTCTTGAAAATATAATTCAATAAGTATATTGTTTTGATTAATAAGATGAATCCCTGAATTAAACCAATGAGATTTTATCAATGACCTAGAATAGGGGTGTCAAACTCAAGGACCGTGGGCCAGATTTGGCCTGCATGGTGCTTAGATTTGGCCTGCGGGGGCGCCCTGGAAACAGCAAAGGACTGGCCTACGGTGCCTCTGCCAGCGAAAATGGAGCTCCATTTTCACTGGCAGAGGGTTGCAGGAGGCCATAGCAGCCAAAAACAGAGCTCTCGAGGGCTGCAGGCAGCCCTCCCGATTCCGTTTTCGCTGGCAGAGGGTTGCAGGAGGCTGTCACAGCCAAAAACGGTGCTTGGGAGCCTGTTTTCACTGGCAGAGCAATCAGGCCACCACAGGTGCCCTCGACACAAGTGACGTTGAGCTGGCCACACCCACCCTGGCCCCCTGAGCTCAAACACAACCCTGATGTGGGCCTCACTAAAATTGAGTTTGACACTCCTGACTTAGAACATACATAACACTAAACAGGTTACAGAATCAGGATTAACAACAGCAAGCTAAAGACTATGGCTCACGTCTGGCTTAAATGACCTTTTAGACTAATTACAGTTTAATGGTTGTAGTGGCCATCTAGTTTTTGTCAAAATTAAGTATTTTTAAAATGTAGATTCAAAATGAGCTTTGGAATATTACAGAGGGGAAAAGTTGAATATCTATGGATACAGAAATATATCATTTACATATATACAAACTGAGATGGGAATACATTGTTAACAGTTTTTAGTGCCAAACTGTATTGCCAAGAATTACTTTGGCTACTAACATTTCCAGCAATAGCCAAGGGAACTAAAGGTGAGACAACCAACCTATAATTATTTGCCCCAATTTTGTGGTAGAACAGTTGACAGAGCAACTACTCATGATATATAGCAGTGGTGAAATCCAATTTCTTTTACTAGCAGTTCTGTGGGTGTGGCTCGGTGGGTGTGGCTCGGTGGGTGTGGCTCGGTGGGTGTGGCAGGGGAAGGATACTACAAAATCTCCATTCCCACCCTACTCCTGGGGGAAGGATATTATAAAATTTCCATTCCCACTCCACTTTGTGGCCAGCTAGACGTGGTATTTGCCAGTTCTACTCAAAATTTTCGCTACCGTTTCTCCAAACTGCTCAAAATTTCTTCTTCAGAACCTGTCAGAATCTGCTGGATTTCACCCCTGATATACAGTGTCTATCATCTTTAGTTTAAAAGGAATAGAAAGCAGGTAATGTGAAAAATCCCCTTTTTTTCAGAGATGATAATTGAACACTAGATGGTTTGACTCTATGGCTTTATAGAAAGGTAAGTTATACATAGAAATATATAGCTGGGTTACTGGCTAGGTGTTTCAGAAGAAAGTATCTTAGAATAGAATAGAATAACAGAGTTGGAAGGGATTTTGGAGGTCTTCTAGTCCAACCCCCCTCTTAGGCAGGAAACCCTACACCACTTCAGACAATGGTTATCAACATTTTCTTAAAAATTTCCAGTGTTGGAGCATTCACATCTTCTGGAGGCAAGATATTCCACTGATTAATTGCTCTGTCAGGAAATTTCTCCTTAGTTCTATGCTGCTTCTCTCCTTGATTAGTTTCCACCATTGCTTCTTGTCCTACCGTCAGGTGCTTTGGAGACTAGCTTGACTCCCTCTTCTTTGTGGAAACCCCTGAGATATTGGAACACTGCTATCATGTCTCCCCTAGTCCTTCTTTTCATTAAACTAGACATATCCAGTTCCTGCAACCATTCTTCATATGTTTCAGCCTCCAGTCTCCTAATCATTTTTGTTGCTCTTCTCTGCACTCTTTCTAGAGTCTCCACATCTTTTTTACATCATGGCGACCAAAACTGAATGCAGTATTCCAAATGTGGCCTTACCAAAGCATTATAAAGTGGTTTTAACGCTTCTTGTGATCTTGATTCTATTCCTCTGTTTATGCAGCCTAGAACTGTGTTGGCTTTTTTGGCAGCTGTTGCACACTGCTGAGTCATATTTAAATGGTTGTCCACTACCAAGATCCCTCTCACAGTTACTACTATTTTGGTCAATTTTGATTTGGCTGGACAAAAGAATCCTTACTTTCTTAAAATTCTTACCAAGGAACACCTAGACCATTGACCCCACTCGGATATGACACAGTCTTCTGGACACGGCAGTATGCATTTTCTAGCACCTATTGGCATCTCCTCTTGATCACACAGATAGTCTTCCACGATGTCCGAAGGACCGTCTACAGTGTTTTGCATGCATCTGGAAAGATAGAGTCGTTAGATGTAATAGATGTAAAATTAGATAGTTGTAAATAATTATTCAGTATATTAGATCCTTTCTATATAGAAAGGTCTGTGCTGAATCAAAGGGAAATAAAAATAAAAGAACAATATGCATCTTAGTCTAAAATAGTTTTCTCCAGTTATGTAATCTAGCATTCCCCAGGCAGCACATTGTGGGAATTTTATCCACATGTTATTTGAAAGAAAGCAGAAAGAAGAAGGTAGACCTAAAGGTTCTAACAAACAATATTTTCACTGAAGAAGATTCCAGAAACAGAAACTTAACTAGACATACAACATTCTCAACTTCCACACTTAGAATTTCTCCCAAATCACTTGAATAGATGAAGGCACTCTAATTAGGAAAGAGTGTTAAACTAGTTTAAATACTATAACCAAACTTGATTACAACAAATTCTATGTCTGTTTTAATTAGTTAATTACACAATTCATAGGCTGCCTGACTTCCAATGACTCTAGAAGAGTCATTAAAAGTAAAATAAATAAATAAAATAAAACTAAAAAAGAGTTAATGGACAGCTCACAAGAAAACAACAGGAAAAATCTTCACATTGCCTAGGGCCAGGGAGAACAGCTAGGTTTTCAATAGCATCCTCAATGCTATAGATGGGAATGTAATATCAGGAAAGGCTCAAGGAAATAAAAGATTGATTCGATGTCATCTTAAGCCACCAATCAATATAGAAACAGGAATGTGGAAAGGCTCATAGCTACAGTATAGTAGAAAGAGGATGTCATGAAGCATTCACTGACTCTGAGTTAATCAAAGGTTTTCTACATGGTGGCATAACTTCGAAGAGAACCTTACGTGATGAGCCTGCCTGTAGTGGGAAATCCATACAAATTCTTTGTAAGCTTTCTTATTATGACATAGGCTTAACAAACCATTGTTTAAATAAGCATGAAAAACTATTAGCAAACCATTATTTAAACAAGCATGCCAAACCTTGCACATGGGAGTTGCTCTTCCCTCCAAAGTGATAAATCTAATAAAGGTTTAACTTGCCTCACTTTTCTGGTTTGCACACCCACTCCACAATTCTCCTTTAAGTCCACATTAGTCACTTTGCAGACACTCCAAGGTTCAGTGACTCCTATATACTGACCACAGTCACTATGGCAAGGGACCACTTCGTAAACCTGGAATGCAGACACAAAATAATCAGCTTGCTTCCTGCAGAGAAGGATAACTGGCAAAGGGAACTGGAACAATATTGTAACTATCATTTATTTAAAGTTACGAGGCATGCATAGGAACATTAGCAAGCAAGCATAGATGTGCATAGCAATCCAACAATGCTTAGATTTGTTGATTAGGTTACAGATGGGAAGAATTTCAAGGCTTTTTTCAAACAAATTTCAAATTCTTTCTGTTTCTGAATTTGCTTTGCTTTTGTGAAACCAATTTCTTACCTTTCCTATAATCCTTCTCAACTCTGTGTTTCCCAAATGCATTAACCCGCTTCTTTTAGGTGAATCGAGTGAGCTATCAAGTTGAGCAATACAGCAGCAAGATTACAATATCTTTTGTTCCTTTTTCACTTTGTACAGTTAAAGGAACAGGAAATCTACAGGAATCACAGGATTTCTAACAAAATGATTTAGAATAAACTGTAATCTTAGCTCCTGTTATTTCCTCTTGGGTGTTACAAGCTCAAGATCTCACATTTATTTAGTATTCATTTATTATTTCACTTTCAGTTGCTCAATTCTACTTTGACTTCAGCAACGTCTGCACTTACCTTCCGCCACTTACAAATCCATAAGATTTTTACTTGAATGAGGGCTTCTTGTTCTTACAAGAAATCTTGGTATTTAATTGATTGGTAAATGACTCTTCAACATCCTATTAATAGTCATGTTGTGGCTTCTGCTGGTTAAGCCATATAAGTAATGATACGCAAATCATTACTTATTCAAGTGGAGTCAAGTCTATTGGCTCACACATAAACCATGCTTTGCAAGCCATAACACATTTAAAACTAACAAACTAAATTTGTCTTTACACAATATAAGAATCCAATTTTTGTATTACATATTTGTTAAATGTATTATTTAATAATTCTTTAAATAAATTAATAATTAAATGAATAATATTTATTAAATAAATATTATCCATTGCCGAATATGAAGAGATGAAAAACTATCTGTTTTGACTTAAAATATGGAATAGTAGGATAGATTACAGAGATAGATACTGTGTCTTCAGTGGGCTAAAACCAGGGGTGGGTTGCCCCTGGTTTGGATCAGTTCACAAGAACCAGTAGTAAAACTAGCAGGAGGCTCCGCCCACTGACCCTGACATCATCAAGAAGCTTCTGCACATGTGCAGAAGCGCGCACACGTGAGGAAAGCAAGCAGAAGCGCGCGGCCCCATTGCGAACCGGTAGTAAAGTTAAGTAGGACCCACCCCTGGCTAAAACCCTTTGAGATCAAGTTTTCATCATGATCATCATTCTGTTGGATATCATTATTCCTGCCACTAAATCATGGGGTAGGGATTTATATGTAACCTTGGATTAAGTCATGGTCATAACTACATTATATTTCCACATGGCCTTGGATTCAACAAACTCTAATTTGGTATAGAGATTGCACTTAAATTAGCTACTGACTAAATGGAAATAATGTGATCCATCCCTCAAGACCTGACTGGATGTAACAATCTGAATTGGGTGGTATTTTTATTTTATTTTGCTTTGTTCTCACCACTCAGAAGAAATTCTATATGCATGATGTTTTGCCATCATAACTAGTATTTTTAAACAGGTACAAATAGGATAAGTGGAATAGAAAATGGAGGCCAGCTGCAAAGAAATGGAAACATTCTTAGTTGCAGACCTACCAACTTTCCTGGCCTTTCAGAACAGATTAAATAATTGCACTTGTACAGTGTAATCATCAACTCTTTCTGGTCAGTTCTCAGTGAAGATTGGGTTTGAGTGAAGTATTTGAATCTTATATACCAAAATTAGTCATATGAATAGGAAGGACACACGGCCATTAGAGCAGAGGTTTCCCAACTTGGCAACTTTAAGAGTCAAGGACTTCAAATCCCTGAATTCTGGAGGCAGCATGGGTGGCTGAGGAATTCTGGGGATTGAAATCCACAAGTCTTAAAAGTTGCTAAGTTTGGAGACAACTGCTTTAGAGCATTCGTCCAATAGGTTCCTCATGGATCATCTTCATCTATTAAAGGCAGTAATGGCTAGTAATAATGCAATCAATTTTTCACCCTAGTTATATGATTGCATCTTGCCCTCCCATTTTTGCCTAGCAAAAAAAGGTGACAAATATAATCACAGAAATATTTTAAATCAGCATTTAGACAGACTCAAAGGAAAGCTAAAGCAAAAGACACACACTGCACACAGTAATTAAATCTCATCCAGAAGCATGCGTGATGGTTTTGCATCTGTTTCACAGCCTCTTACCTGAGCCTGGAACAGGTGTTGACGATGAGCACAAAGGAATGAGCAAGGTAAATAAAAAGAATAGTTAGGAAGCAAAGCATATTCACAAAAACGTAGGTGCTTCAAAGTGGTAAACTGATTCTCCTAATAAGGTATGGTTGTTGTAAACATAGATTATTTGTGGGGGTTTTGCTTGTAACATTTTATATCGAACTATGCTACTTTTTCAAAGTACAGGTAGTATGTGACTTATGACAATGTTTTGACCCATTTTATGATCTTTCTTGCCATAGTTGTTAACATTGCAGATGTTAAGTTAGTAACACAATTATTAAGTGAATCTTGGTTTCCTCATTGACTTTACTTGTCAGAAGGTTGCAAAAGGTGATCATATGACCTCAGGATATTGCACCCATCATAAATATGAGTCAATTGCCAAATACCTAAATTTTGATCATGCAACCCATGGGGATGCTGCAATGTGTGAAAAATTGTCACAAGCCACTTTTTTTCAGTGCTTTGTAACTTTGAATGGTCAGTAAATGAACTCTTGTAAGTCAAGGACTATTTGTATTGGGTGAAAAGTGATACAAGTAATACTGCTTTTCTGGCTATATCTTTTTTAGCTTATTAGATAATTAACTTTCAGACAAGAGGTGTTCTCAAAGGCTAAGAACATTTCCATCTAGATTTTAATAGAGAACAGGAATGCTTTTGGAGACTTTATTTGCTATGATCCATGAAGAAAAAAACATCCAATAACAGAAGAGCACAGTATGTTACAGCTCCAAAAATATTTTTCCAATACATGTTGAAAGTACATTTATTCCATAAATGTGTTTTGTAAAAATTATTAGTTTGTTTCATATTCCAAAAATACACCCACATCTTCTTTTTTGAACCTGTTGCCTTGGATTTCTGTTAGATTCCATCTCACTTGGTTCTGCAATAATATAGAAGCACTCTCCCAGCATCCTGGGGTGCATCAGATTTGGAGGATGAGGTCAAAAAAAGAAGGTAGCCATGTGTAAAAGGGTCAGGGTTTCAACACATGGCTGTGGCTGTCATCTTTTCTTTTTTATTCTCCTTTCTCTCAGATGGACAACCCTAAAGGCTGTTCTATGTCTGTACCAGAGGTGGAGAACTATGGCCCCTTTATGACTTGTGGACTTCAATTCCCAGAATTCTTGAGCCAGCTGGCTCAGGAATTCTGGGAGTTGAAGTCCACAAATCATAAAGAGGCCATAGTTTCCCACTTCTGGTCTATACTGTGAGAATCTGCAAGTTCATTTGAAACAACATGGAATTGAGACTTGAAGCAAAATATTTTAAAACTACCCTATTTATATGATTCTTAGATACATGATTTTTAAAAAAGGATTCAATGTTTGAGAAGATAGGCATGAATAATATGATTTTTAAAAGCTTTAGAGGAAAAAAAGTCTGGATTGCAAACCTCAGAAAACCACAACTATCAGTTTTGGATCCCCTGAAAAGCATTCAGAAGCTTCAGTTGTTGCAGATTGTATCAGCCTGAGCAGTCTTTGAGTCCCCCTAGAGTAGCCCATGTTACACTGCTGCTCTGCAACCTGCACTAGCTACCAGTTTGCTTCTGGTTCAATTCAAGATGTTGGTTATGATCCCTTTTTGGCATGAATCCAGGTTAATTAATGAACTGCCTCATCCTGCTAGGACAAGATTGTCCCATGATGGAAGCAAAGGAGGCAGCCTGTGGATCCCATTGGTCAAGGAACTCTGGCTGGCGGGATTCAGGAAAAGAGCCTTCTCTTCCATAGCATTGAAATATCCTGCCCCCTGGGGTGAAGTCTCTCTCCCACCCTCATCCACCCAGCACAATACTTCTGTCCATGTGTAAGAGTCTGAAGAACTGGTACTGCCAGTTTGCCTGGGGACCCAATGGGGGAATATCACACTAGAGGTGGCTTCTAGATCAGGGGTTTCAAACTCATGTCATCACGGTGGTGTCATGTGATGTACTGGGACTTTGTTCCCCTTTGCCAAAATGGGCATGGGCAAGGGCATGGCCAGCGCCTGACGCATCTGGCCCCCGGGCCAGGAGTTTGGCAGCCCTGTTCTGGATTGGTAGCAAAACCCATTTCCCTCCTCCCCCAGGCACCTGCTTCCTTCTCTACCCTTCTTTTAATTCATATTGCTGTATTTTTTTATTTCAGGTTTCATCGTTTATTATTATATTTTTATTTTTATCATTTTATGTTCTACCGTTGTAAATTGGCCAGAACAGCTCCATAATGAGATGGGTGGCAAATAAATTTAATAATAAATAAAAATTTTAAAAATCCCTAGTTTTCAGATTTGAACTACAACTAGATATAAATCTGTTTATCTGCTTCTTGTCAGAAATTTAGCAGTAATAATAAAAAATATTCTTTAAATGCCAAAAAAAAGAAAAAAAAAAGAAAAGGCCATTATTGTATATTGCATTCCCTTTGCTTTTCGCCATTTTACAATTAGAGTCACCTACTTTTTAGGTTAAATAAAAAGCATGTTAGAAACATAAACATTGAAGTTCCTAATGAATATATAAATTAATCAAAATTGCTCTTCAGCCATGTATCATCTTTTAACCTTGACTTTTCCCTTTCAAAGGATGCCACAGTCTCTGTGCACTGCTTTCACTACAGTCACGGGCTTGTCTACAACTTGATTTCTTTCAACTGGAGGTAGGACAAGTTAATTGTATTTTCTCTGGCTCTGCCATGAGTTACAGAATAATTACAGATTTAACAAAAGAAGACTTTAACGAATAATCTAAGCTTTTAAGGTCTCTGAACACTTTTCAGTGCTGTAGGTACATAATCACCCCATTTTCTCATGATTTGGAGGAATCTTTTAAAATATTTTGTTGCTGCTACAATTGCTGCAGCAGAAATTTCTTTGTGTGATCTATTGCTATATATATAAAAAGGATGTGACACATGAAAGGCATATTGCATTGACCTACTGGGGTTTGTGCTATCTCCATACTTCTCTTATCATCCATGTGTGAAACTTAAAAGTCTTTTACCTCTTTGGAAAGCTACATAGATTTGTGTAACTGATTTAAAGAAACATTTCCACTTTTTTTCATTGTAGCCACTGTCCTGGTCTTGTCACAGAACACACTAGGAGATGAATCTGTGTGGGGATGTAATTACCCCGTTTCACTAAAGCAGCATTTCTCAATCTTTAGTACTTCAAGCTGTATGGACTTCAAATCCCAGATTTGCTCTGTTGGCATGGGGCAGCTAGCATCGCTAGCTGGGGAATTTTGAGAGTCTACCCATCCTAAAGTGCCAAATTTGAGAAACATAGATCTAGATATGTCATTCATTTCATTTTAAGTATCCTTTTGATTTAAACAAAGATGCTCATAACTATTTCCTTGCCAAATTCTGTTTTGAATTCCATCTTACACTAGTTTCACTAATTAATATGTTCTCAGTATAAAGTATATAAAATTATTATAAGACGACTAAAATTGCAACTTTCATATACTTAGGAATATATTCTGGGAAAACACTTAAATATTAGAACAACGAGAGACTGAAATATGAATCTGGATCAGTCTTTAGATACTCTCTAGATCTATTGATCTATCTACAATGAGCCATGGTGGCACAGTGTTTAGAGTTCAGTACTATAGGCTATTTCTGCTGCCTGCCAGCTGCCTGCAACTTGCAGTTCAAATCTCACTAAGCTCAAGGTTGACTCAGCCTTCCATTCTTCCAAGGTGGGTAAGGACCCAAATTGTTGGGGGCAATATGCTGACTCTGTAAATTGCTTCGAGAGGGCTGTAAAGCACTGTGAAGTGGTATATAAATCTAAGTAATATTGCTGTTTTGATTCAGCACAGCCATTGGCTGATACTGTTTGAGAATTTACTGGTAAATAAAATGAAATTTGGAAGGTATTAAGTTTACAAAGGCTAATAGGGATGAACCATTCTAATAAAAAATTAATTATTAATTTTTATAATTATATTTTGCTATATTATAAAAACAGATTTATAATTTATTATTATTATAAATCTAAATTTATAATAAACAATATACTGTTCTGCCATGAGGGGGCAGTAGAGTTGTAGAAATAAACCTTAGAAAAGTTCAATATGTGCCATCTAATTGTTCATTACTTTGATATCTGGTACACACCTCAATTCTCAATATTAAGTATGCAATTTGAAAGTAAAAAAAGAAATATTTTAAAATTAAAATATTTCTTTTTCCATACTATCTCACTTTTGGATGGTGTTTCATATTGCATTCAGTTACAATGTTGCTTTATTAATTTAACACTATCTTCTAAACTAGAACTAATTACATTCCCTTAAACAGAAAATCAAATCAGGAAGCAGTTTCCTTTTCAGCTGCAAATTGTCAACACAAAGGCATTTAACAAACACACATGAATGGCTAACGGTGCCTCCTCTGTTTATCCCTCTCTTTCCTACATGAAAGGGAATTTTATGGAAATATAAACCTGGACATTTCACTTGTTGAACAATATGCAAATTAATCAATATTCAAGATGGACACACTGAGGAGACTCACAAAGGCAGCTTCCCCCTATTAAACTCTTTTGCACAAGGAGAAACAGTATTGCCATGCTTTAACATTTTAACTACCGTATTTTCCGGCGTATAAGATGACTGGGCGTATAAGACGACCCTCCTCAGAGCCATTTAAGGCTCATCAGAGCCTTTCGGGCTGGTCTGCCTGGTTACAGGAGAATGAGACCCGGCGTATAAGATGACCCCCGACTTTTGAGAAGATTTTTGTGTGTTAACAAGTAGTCTTATACGCAGGAAAATACAGTATGTTGTGAATCACTTACTCAGGAAATCTGTTACAGGGACCTAAACTAGGGTCCAGTCTAGAATTATTAAAGTGTATTTTGGAAATTCAACACAGCACTGCAATTTCCCTCTGTTTAGATATCAGATTTCTTCTCTCTTTCTCTTTTACATGGACACTCACATTATTTTATACAAAAATAAATGCTCATAATTGGTTTACGAAACCAATTAAAATCATGTTCCTTGGAACGGCAGTGAAGTGATACCAAGAAGGGCTGTTCCTACATTGTAATTAAATGAGCATTAGTTAATAAGTTTTAATGCGCTATTTAATTTTATCTGCATTGAACAATAGCACTGATGACTGAAGTTATGTTTAGATGGTATTATCAGTAAGAATAATCTCAGAAAATATTTTTAGTTAGGGGTGAGAGTAATGGAGGAACACCATTACTAGATTTTATATATTAAATAAAAAACACCATCATTAGATTTTATATATTATATAGACATGTTTTGTATGGATGTTTTGTTCTACTTAATAAAGTAGAGATCATTTTAGCTGGTCAGTTAGGCAAAACATTGATTAATCCACACGACTTGCAGTTCTAATGTCAGCCAACAATACTGTCTCTATTGACATTAAAAAGAGATATTCAATGACACCCTTGATCTAGGCAATAAAAGTAATTAGCTCTCTATTGGATGCTTCATATAATATGATCCTACATGGTGGTGCTTTCCGAACTTGGCATCTTTATGATGTGTGGTCTCCAACACCCAGAACTTCCCAACTAGCACACTGGCTGGAGAATTCTGGGAGCTGCAGTCTGTGCAAAGTTGCCAAGGTTAAGAAATGCTGTTACATAGGTATTTTAATGACAAGCAAGTCTCATTCTTGGGAAGGGAATACTGATGATGAGGACATAGAGATTACTTACCTGATTCACATGATCCAGCTTAGGACAGGGCCTTCCACCATTGTAAGGCTTCTCCCGGAGCCATTTAGACCTGACTTTCACTCCACTTCCACACGATTTGCTACAGCGAGACCAATTGGACCACTCACTGAGTTTGCAGTCTGATGGACATGGAATGATGCAAGCCTCCTCAATATAGCCTGGGTGAAGAGAAGTGGATAGTTCAGGACAACTAGCTGTGCCACACCTAATGACTTTCTCATCCCACACTCTTTTTCCCAAGTGGGTGTTTCCCATAAGCACAAAAGCCATGCATGAAAGTTGCCGCTCTCTTTTGATATTGACCTTAGCAAGTGGTACTCCTGTGGAATATGAAGATTTTATTCCAAAATAAAACCAATAATTGATATTGGTCTCTGCAAGTTCTCCAACTCCTCTAATAGTCAGCTAAACTGGTCACCCTCGGCTTAGAGTAATGTTCTGCATCTATTTTGGAACAATTGCATTGGCTGACACCAGATTCTAGAATTTTAAGAGCTACACTATTGCTTTATTCCTTAGAGTAGAATAGAGATGGAAGGGACCTTGGAGGTTTTCTAGTCCAGCCCCCTGCTCAAGCAGGAGAACCTATACTATTTCAGATAAGCGACTGTCTTGTCTCTTCTTAAAAACCTCCAATGATGGAGTGCCCATGATTTCTGAAGGCAAGCAGTTCCACTGGTTAATTGGACTCACTGTTAGAAAGTTTCTCCTTAATTCAAGATTGCTTCTCTGTTTGATTAATTTACAAGCATTGTTTCTGCCCTCCGGTGCTTTGTAGAATAATTTGACCCACTTCTCTTTGTGGCAGCCCTTCAAATACTGGAATACGGCTATAATACTGTCCTTAATTCTTCTTTTCTTTAGACTAGCCAAACCCAAATCCTGCAGTTGTTTAGTCTGTTTAGTCTCTAGGCATTTGATCATCTTAGTTGCTCTTCTCTGAACTTTTTCCAAAGTCTCAACATCTTTTTTTTTTTTTTGTATAGTGACCAAAATTATTTGCAGTATTCCAGGTGTGGTCTTACTAGGTTTTTATAAAGCAGTACTAATACTTCACATGATCTTGATTCTATGCCTCTGGGTTTATGCCACCTAGGATTGTATTAGCATTTTTGGCGG
Organism: Coluber constrictor foxii; assembly: GCA_038048745.1. Lineage (NCBI taxonomy): Eukaryota > Metazoa > Chordata > Lepidosauria > Squamata > Colubridae > Coluber > Coluber constrictor. Next base: position 138,397,314 of record CM075961.1, on the reverse strand, counting down.
CTGCTGCACACTGCTGGCTCATATTCAAGTGATCATCTAAGACTCCAAGGTCCCTATCACAGTTACTGTTTCTGAGCCAGGTCTCACCTAAATCAAATGTACTTATACATTTGATTTTTCCTGCCTAAATATAAAACTTTGCTTTTCTCCACATTAAAATTCATTTTATTGGATAAGGTCCATTGTTTAAGTGTGTCAAGATCTTTTTGGATCCTGAGCTTGTCTTCAGAGGTGTTGGCTATTCCTATCCAGCTGACAGTTTGTTTACAGCAGGCTTCCCAATCTGATGCTCTCTGACATGCTGGGACCACAGCTGTCAAAATTTCCCATCCTCTGTGGTTTTAGGATCCAAACTCTGATTTGACAGGAGTTTCTTAGTGAAAAAATTCCTTCATCATTAAAGCTTTATTAAAATTCAGTGGAGAAGCTGATACACATCTCCAGAGACAATGCCAAAATAAAATCTGGGCACCCGCATGGTATCTTATTAGAATTCCTGCTCCTCCAATATCTACACTTCTGCTTTTCTGACAGCTGGAAGGTAATTGACACCCTGCCTCTCATTACACCACTCCCTTTCCATTCGTCTCCACAGCTACATGTGAATAAAAATACCTTCGAAGTGAGGTTGCTGCTCTATTTTTCTGCTCTTCCCACTCCAGACAGGATTATCAATGATATGTATTTGCCTACTCACTCATGTAAATGTGCTTGATCCTCTTAAAACTAGTAAGGTTTCGCACTTTGTGAAACCTATAAAAAGAGACTGATCTACTACATCCAGATAAACAGCCATTTACCCTGTGTATTAGATGGAGAATAATTCCTTTGAAGGATTAGCAAGTGGTTTGTTCTAATTGACAACATTTTAAAGGTGATGTTAATACTGTTAAATTAGCATTGGGCACTTAGGATGATCAAAAAAGCCTCTTTTACCATGAGAGTCTACATACTTGTCTTTAGAAATGTGTAAGTATTTATACTAACATGGTACTATAGTATGATGTCGCTGCACAGATGGTAACCTTGGACTATGTTAGAAGGTAAAAGTGGATATCTGAGGAACCAAAGGGAAGTATCAGCACATTCCAGGCAACTTCAACATCTGCTAACGTTTAAAATATTGAGGTTCCCTGGAATATGTAGATATCTCCCCTTGGTTTCTCAGATGTTCACTTTTAGCTTCTAACATGGTATAACAACAACAACAACAACAAACAAACAAACAACAATTTTAAGAGGATCAGCCACATCCTGAATATCAATTTGCAGAGAAAAAAAGGAAAAATGGACTGGTAAGTTCAGCTTGAAATTCTTTTTATTGTGCACTCTGCATATGTGAGGAAATATAACAACATTTTGTTGCGGATGAAAATTTATTCCATAGAGTTTAAATATTTGAATGGTCATCTGCTGCACTATTTTTTTCCTCTTAATCTCAATGCCTTTTGAGATTGCCCAAATGGCCATGAGCAGCTTTTATTAGTTCGTGGTATTTCAACTGGTGAACATTATCATCATCAGAACTTGGTGTCTATTTTGTTTCGATTCAGTTTATGACAAAATCCTGTTTTTTAAAAAGGAGGCCTTTAATTTTAACTAGATTGGTGCTACTTTTAGGCAACCAATGAAGCGTTCTATTTTTGCTAATTACATCTCACAAAAATCTCTCTGAAAAGTGACATGAAAATTGCTTCCTACTTTGGAAAATTGCTTAAATAAATAATATGAAGCAAATATATGACTGTCACTCTGCACTTCATAGCACTTGCCGGTTAATTCATGCATGTTAAATATGTCCCATGTGATTTAAGTTCTGTTCTCTGAGAGTTCCTGGAGAAACTCTTAACGTGTCTGCTACTGCAGTAAAAGAACTAGAGCAGTCTGAAATTTGCACTGCAATTTCTGAAACATTTTCTTCTGATGAGAAGGAAATGTCTACTTTAGTCTCAGAGAGTTTAGTAATCTTATTTCAGATTTCTCTTGATGGTGTTTTTGAAATTACTTAATCTTTGGAGGTGTGAGGGCTACTGCTACTGCATCTTTTTAAAAATCTTAAACTTCCCAGGTTATTCATACTTCGCTAAAAAAAATCTGGTGGCTTTAATTGAAGCAAGGGAAGGCAGAAAAGCAGCAGATTGCTGGAGAAAATATTGCACAGAGAAAGACAGCATGTTCACATACACACATTCCACCCAATGTCACATTACTTTTCTTCTCCTTTAAAATATATTTCACTAGCAATTTCTATTTTTATCAGTCTGAATAAGGACTGTTGAAAAAATGCAGAATTTTCTCAATGGCCTTCAAAAGGTCCAGTGGCATAGAAATGGTGATTAAGAACAACTTGGTTGAGAACAACACAAGAGGACGCATGGCCGTCCTTGGACTGGATAACGGGCACATGTAATTGTAGGTCAACAGGACCACAGAAACAGAATGAAAATGCAGCCAGAAGCCTTGAATTGAAACAGATGCTCACTCCTCCAAACAACATCATGATCAAATCCAGGGAAAGGCATTCAGAAGGATTATTAACTTAGGTTAGCAAAGAGCTCATCTAATCTTCCAGTACACAATAAGCTATTTCAAACACGAAGCAGCTGATGATAGAAAACAATGTTGTGGGTCACCCACTTTAGTTCCAATTTCAGGAAACAAAGGTCTTCTACGAAAAAGGAATTCAACTGGAAAAATCCAGCAAGAACACTTCTGTTCTTAAGGCAATGGAAAAATTTCTCTATGGGCTTCTAGAAGTCAAAACTGAACTGAATTCTAATTATGCCTTGATTTAAGTATAAAACAGGCTAACCTATTTTAATTGTTTCTATTTTTACTGTTCATTACAAGACTATTAATAAATTCATATCATCATGTATGCTTTTCCTGTTTGCCATTAATTATGTAGAAGCCAGTGACCAACTCAAATTTGGTTTTGCATCTTTATCCTGGAACACGTATATTTGCCTTAATTCGTGAAGCCAATATTCCACATAGGGCAAACGTTAAAGCATCAGACTAGAAATTGGCAGATAGTGAGTTCAACCCCATCTTGGGCACAAAGTCAATCAATTTGAAGGCAGATGATGGCAATTTCTGAAAATTTTGTCAAGAAAACTTCACGGACGTGTCCCAGTAGACATCAGGAGTGATTCAAAGGCATACACGCACATATACATACCCAAATCTTCTTTACACTTCTCAATCCTGTTTCATTTAAGTTGATCTGACTAGATAGCCTTCAAGTCTTACATGAATGATAGCTACTGGTTTTGTTGCCTACATTATTATTATTGTAGGGGTTTTTTTGTTTGTAAAATCCAAAGTGCAGAACATTTAGGGGGGAGAAAAGAACTTAGCTCTTGCCCATCCCTTTATTATAAAAGGAACAATATAACAAAATGGTATTTGTAGTCCATGAGGTATGGAAGGTACTAATTAAGAAAGGCTATGCTATTTATTTCAGGATCATTGTCCAATATGCAAACAGTGGTCAGGTATTTTATTTGGAATTTGTAGAGTTGTATACCAAACCTACAATCATAAGAAAAGTTGTTGGTGATTTTAGGATAAGTGGACATCAACTCCCAGATCTCTTCAGGTAACATGCTGGCTCGGAAATTCAAAGAGTTGAAGTCTACACATCTTAAAGTTTTCAAGGTTCAGCAACATTGGTTTAAATGATTACTCCAATAAACTGAAGTAAATAGGCTGCAGGGAAAATATATGGAATCCCAGCCATTAAATCAGTTACAGGAGGCTGAAGACGAAAAGCTATATATCCATGAAGATGGAAAAATCAGTATATACCAGTTATCTCCTCAGGCTTATTTTTGTTAGCTAAATTTGCACTATTAAAAATAAAAGCCTCAGCATAATACAGTAGCAGGAATTTGCATAGACTTGGCATTTCTCTACACAATTGCTTAACTGAAGCATTACATGTTCTGTTTGAGTCTTGCAGCCCCTGCAGGATACATCTCAAATGTTTTGCTTCAAACATTGTCACAGACCAGAGCCCACTCTGTTTCCTATGCAAAGCCTCCAGCTGTTTTAAAATTCTTTCTTTCCCTATCTGCTTCTTTTTCATTTCTCTGGTGCATAAGTTAGAACCTGCCAACAGGTATTTCTTTTCCCTGTATTCTTTTCTTGCTTGTTGAGAAATTGACACATCTGATGCATTAATTACCATAGAATTGCTGTTCCAGGCTTAGATTAACCTGATTGCTCACTGGAAAATGGAAGACAGGAAGGCCACATACAATACTCCAAAGAAAAGAATTAATGATGTTTCCATGCTAATAACTAGCTTTACTGTTTTCTCAAGAAGGAGACCCTCCTCATAACAGAATTACTTAGATCTATTTTTGTCCTGTGATTAACAAGAGCAATCAGGAACTAAAAAGCTGGGTAACTGGCAGTAAAGAAATATATTAATGCATTTTTTTAAAAAAATGTCAACATGTGATAGTGCTATATGACTGCAAACCTGGCAAGGACAAAATACACTCAACTAAATAATGATTCTGTGATTTGTAGTGACTTCTATTACTAATACTAAATATTAGATACTAAATTTTGTTGCAATTCTAATGCATCACCATAAAATTGTCTCATTAAACAGATTTGAAGGACAATAATACATATTAAGTATTGAGTTTTGGCATTATATTTAGTGACAAATCAACCATGTTGTTTTTTTTTAATTCAGGGTCAAATCCTACTTATAAAGTCCTTCATATTTGTTTGGAAAATCTTTTGGCCCTTGACAAAGGGAGATTTTAATGCCTCATTTGAAATAAATAAAATAATTTGTTTGTGGCGAAATTCAAAAAGGTTCTCAGCACATAATTTCTTGTTCTTCTATTTTTTATCAGGAATTGACTGCTAAGTAACCATACAATATTGTATGGATCAGTCAAAAAGCTGCTCAAAGTGGATAAACCCTTTAGTCCTGAAAGCAAATGTATGAAAGACCTTTTTAAAAAAATGTGAAAAGAAACACGCACACACCTCCCCTTAAAATAAATTAACTCCCCGCTTCTGGTCTCCTCCAGGAAGAATTTGAGAGGAAATTCCCAACACTTTCAATGTCCAGTTTGATTTCCTTCCTTTCAACTTCTGCAGGGCACCTAGTAGGATTGTGGTGCACACACAAAAAAGAACATTGATTTCATCATGTGGTTGTGACTGTCATCTTGATTTTTTGACCCTGCAGATATGTTTTCAGAGATTTTGAATTCAATTATCAGTAGCTCAAGCCAGTATGGTTCATTCAAGGAATTGTTGAAATAGGAGTTATGCAAATTGTTAAGAGTGGAATTGGTTTCTAAACAAACCAGCATTTGATTGCATAGTAAAGAACACTACAGCATCAACAATATGAACTATTATAAATAGTAATATGAGGCATATACTGGGCATCTTGATAAATTTGGGCAGTGCAAAATTGGTTAGGTCTTTATCGCTGTAGAAAGTACTCTAACTTTCTGATGTTAAATTCCCTACATTTGGTGAATTATCATACGTATCTCATTCTTTGGCCAAATGTCTTTCCATATTTATTGTGAAAATTAACTGTATATATGCAACCACGGAAACAGAAATAAAGGACAGACAGAAAGAGTTAGTTAGAACAGAACAATCAGAGAAGTGGACATGTAAGGAGGTTTGTAGGTTCAGAAGTAGGTAAGAAGAAGGCAAACAATGGATATTGATAGCTTAGCAGAGGGCTAAAGCAAATAGCAGCAACGTTTAATTTAAATGGAATATTAATCAGTTAAAAAAATCAGCTATAATGCAGTGGGGGGGAGGGGGAGGAAGATGGCTTATAAATACCAAACAAATTTTGAAAGAAAAATCTATATCCCCATCTCTAAAATATGTCAACTATCTTCTATACAAAATAATTTTAACTTTTCTTGAAGAAATTTGCTGTGCTAGATATCTCTATGAAAATATAATTCAGTAAGGAATATCAGGGATAAAACAACTACTCATCTGTCTGTCCTGTTTATGTACATAATGATGTGTGTGTACATGCGTGTCTATGTGAGTGTGCATACTTTAGATGAAACAAACAAGCAGTGTGTTTGGAAGCTTGGAATTAACTGCTTAAAATAATGAATTGCAGTAAGGCAAGAAGAAAAGGAGACAGATTTTTAAATAATAGCTGGACACTCACATAAATGAGTAGGAAACATGATAAAATTCATATGCCTGTCCTTGTACATCTTACATGTCCTTGACAATAACAAGGCAGAGACGCTTCAGAACCTACAAAAGAGCATCTCAAATGAGGATCTTTTCATGTAATTTAGACAGTGACTATGAAGTATTTTATACTTCATCATTCACTATTATTCTTTCCCCTAATGAAGCTGGATAGGATCAAAAGAAAGGCTCATCTTATCAGCAGCGTCTAATAGAAAGGCAAAGGTCAATAGCAATTATCCAAGAACATTAAAGAGATACTTTTCTAAATAATAAAAATAAGAAACAGAAGAAGTAGACGTTAACCTTTCCACAAGAAAACAAAACATCACTCTATTGTTTTATTTTTGCATCTTTTATATCACTCCTACATCAAAGGCAAACCTGGGCACTGTAAATAACATAACAGTACAAAGATAATCCTATATAAAGTGGACACATTCTGAAAAGACACAGCAATCTTATAAAGAACAATTGAAATCCATTTCTATGAACAAAGATTTATAGAAATATGAGGTAGAAATTATGGAACCCCATGTTTAAGATACTGATCTTCTGTCTTACAACTGATTTTCCAGGGTTTAGACAAGGATAACACTTCTTGTATTTTCTTTGACTTTCAAAGGTATTTACAATCCACCTGACAGTATTTGTATTCATGAGTCTGTCACAAGAGTCCACAAAATGATGAATTGAACTATGGCATGTCTTTTATCTTGTTCTTAGGATTAGCCTCCAAGGCTTCAATGGCATACAGCAACTGATCTTCTGCATCAGCAATTTTGTCTCTTCTTTTCTGAAGAGAGGCTACCCTAGTTTTTCATGCCGGTGGACAAGTCAGAGGTTATGACATATGGAGAAATTAGAAGGGGTAATACTACACAAAATGGCAACAGAATCTCTCTTGTGAATTGAAATATTAGAATATGGTATCAATCAAGTCTGCCTTAATAAATATAGCACTTTTTGACAAAATGGTCTAAATAACTGAGGTTCTTAAGGCTTGTATTGTCTGTTCTCTCCAATTTCCCCAGTTTGGCTGTTTCCAGGCATACTAAAAGTTGTATATCCAAGATTTTACCACTTCTGACTGCTGTGCTAGAAATTTGAGAGTTGCAGTATGAAAATAACTGAATGATTTCTTTGGAATTTTCTTAGAACATTTTTGAGAAAATAGTACTACATAATTTATTTAACTCCCTAAATACAAGTTCATTTATCTGAATGGTCTATTAGATGTAATATAAATATAGTAATAACTTTCATTGTTTATTTTTCCAACTTGCCCAAATTTTTATTTACAAAGAAAGGTGACCAAGTGATTTCAACTAAACTCATTCCATGTCAGAATATGACTTTATCATAGACAATTTATGCTCTTTTGTATTCTAATTCTGATTCACTGTGGATTCAGCTCTTATTTCATGTATGATAATATTGATATTGTTAAATTTACAAGATTTGTATAATGGAGATGCACTGATTTGTTTTTAAAAAATTCTGCTAGATGTAACATGTACTATGAAGAAAGGAAACTGTGCATTCTTTTTAAAATACCTCCTACATCAACTGCCTCAAAGGGGGACAGGAAAGGAAGGAAGGAAGGAAGGAAGGAAGGAAGGAAGGAAGGAAGGAAGGAAGGAAGGAAGGAAGGAAGGAATAATATCCTTACTACATATTCTATGCCTTTTTAGAGTCATGTTCTACTGATTCCAATCAAAACTATCTTTTAATTAATAGCAATGTAGGACACAGAAACAAGGAATTGTTTAACTGAGTATTCAGGTATAATAGCTTCAGTTCTGATTCATTGTATATTTATTTATTTCATCAATATCTTTATAAAATATTCGAAATGGCTAATAACAGAACACATATTAAAAACAACTGGGTAAATAATTTTACATATTGTGTAAGGCATACTGCAAGGCAAACAACTAAAAACATATTCTATTTTATTTTGCCTTCCTGTCTCATAATCTTAGGATAGTATATTAAAAGACATTTTAAAATGTTAAAAATAGTGTTGCCTGCAACCATATGGAACATTTATAGCATCCAAAAATTATTACTCAAAGCACAAGCAATAAAATAAGAAATTCACATGGATATTCCCAACAGCTGCTCTGGAAGCATTTTCCAATACTCTCCTCTAATCTCTTGCTTAAGCCTTGCAACCACACAAAACTGTGTAGAGTCAGCACAAATCAATGTATCTCATTTAATTAATGCTAAAGGGGAAAATAATCTCACACTAATAAGGCAGCTGACAAGCCATTCTGGACTGGTTGAATGTGCCTAAGGCCTTAAAAACAGACTGACACAAATTAAGAAGGGCATTATGACCTGTAAAAACATTAAATCTTACTGTTGCATCCAAGTGCTGACCATGAAAAGAGTTACAAGAGAAGATACACCTAATTCCCAATTGCCCTATTAAACATCATGATCTTGGACTACAGTGATAAAAACTGTCTGCCATCATTTGGTTCTAAAGCAATGGAAACATCTGCAAGGCTGCCAGAATAGTTTTTACCTGCTGTGGCAATATAATTACCTACAAAAATCTGAAGTATAATTTCACAGAGAAAATGACTTATTTTAAACTGAGCTGTTTCATTTATGTTGTCAATCATATTTTAACCTTTTTGTTTTTTGCATCCATCAAATGATTTCAAAAACATGATTAGATTGAACTGAAATTATTTACCTTGATTTATAAACTGGATTAACTGAGGTTAACTTTAGAGAATAATGTCTAGGGGAAAAAAGAACTTTGGAATTGTTTACAACTATGAAACACCGAGACACTCAAAGATGGGCTAAGGAAATGTCTTTAAAAGATTGCAGTTCAAGACAAATAAAAAAATCAAACATAAATTTCAGTGGAAATAGTTTGCTTCTAAGGAACACAGATGGCAGATGTGGCAGCAGTATGCTGGAAATAAGGAGGAGGAGGAGGAGGAGAAGGAGAAGGAGAAAAAAGAAGAGGAGGATAGGAGGGAGAGGGAGAGGAGGGAGAGGGAGAGGGAGAGGAAGAAGAAGAAGAGGAAGAGGAAGAAGGAGAAAGAGGAGAAGGAGAAGGAGGAGAGGGAGAGGGAGGAGGAGGGGGAGGAGGAGGAGGAGGAGAAGAAGAAGAAGAAGAAGAAGAGGAGGAGGAGGAGGAGGAGGAGGAGGAGGAGGAGGAGGAGGAGGAGGAGGAGGAGGAGGAGGAGGAAGAATTTTAGCAATCAGATTCTATCTTTATCCCCGGCACCTGGATGAAGCTATCTGGACCCGTACCAGTTGGGCTTCAGGCAGGGGTACAGCACAGAAACGGCATTGGTCGCATTGGTGGATGATCTCTGGAGGGCTCGGGACAGGGGTTGCTCCTCTGTCCTGGTCCTATTAGATCTCTCAGCGGCTGCACTGGCTCCCAGTGGTCTTCTGGGTGCAAGGTGTTGGTCACCACCTTTAAAGCGCTCCATGGCATAGGACCAGGGTATCTACGGGACCACCGTCTGCCACCAACAGCCTCCCACCGACTAGTCCGTTTCCACAGAGAGGGACTCCTCAGGTTGCCGTTGGCCAAGTTATGCCGGCTGGTGACACCCAGGAGGAGAGCCTTCTCTGTCAGAGCTCCTGCCCTTTGGAACGAACTGCCCCCGGACATACGTACAATCTCTGACATTCGGGTCTTCCGCTGTGCCCTTAAGACCCTACTGTTCTGACAGGCGGGGCTGTCTAATTGAATGATTTTAAATTGGGGTTTTAAATGTAGGGGTTTTAAAATTCGGCCAACTATTTAATGATTTTAATTAATTTTAATTATGATATTTGTATATTTATGTTTTTAAACTGGCTGTACACCGCCCTGAGTCCTTCGGGAGAAGGGTGCTATATAAATAAAATTATGCTATGCTATTCTATTCTATTCTATTCTATTCTATGCTATGCTATGCTATGCTATGCTATGCTATGCTATGCTATGCTATGCTATGCTATGCTATGCTATGCTATGCTATGCTATGCTATGCTATTCTATTCTATTCTATTCTATTCTATTCTATTCTATTCTATTCTATTCTATTCTATTCTATTCTATTCTATTCGAGTGCATAGCCAAGAAGGCAATAAAGTAAAGATGATTCACTTCATCCATTCACCACATTTAATGGGTGCTTGCTTTCAAAAGGAATAATGTCATGGCTTTGGAAAATGCCATCTTGATTATCAAGTGACTAAACCATGGCTTATGGTAGGCATCCAAAGTAAACCATCCCAGCAAATATCTGTCTGGCTTCTACATGACCACATCAAATGAAGAGAAGCCCACCACCTCTCTAGATTGTTGATTCAAAGGTTGACCTGTTCTTACTGTTAGGATTTCCCCCCTTTTCCTTGCAATTAAAATCTATATTTTTATAACTTAAATCCATTAATCCTTGTCCTGTATTGAAGTAGTTCATTTTGCTGTTGCCAGCCCTGTGGTGTATCAAGTTCATCACAATAGCAGATAAAATATTATCACACAAAGCTTGAACTTCTCTCTCCTTAGGGCCATGGGGACCCCTCATTTCAATTAGTTCCTGTGCTACAGGATGAAAAACAGTCTATTCAAGATCTTCAGACTCTGAATTTGAAGTCATAGACTGATACATCATACAATTTAAGGCCCTGTAGTCTCCAATTCCAAAACTGTTCCCAAAATTACATGGTTATGTAGAAATTGAAATGACAAATCATGCAAGCATCTGACAGTGTTTTGTCTATATTAAAAAATAAATGAACAAAACAAATACCATACAATATTCTCCAGTGCTCAATTCAATATTTAATGTAAATACTGGCTCCCTTCTGTCACCATTAACACCAGTAGTAAAAAGAGTCTGAATAAATCATTACACAGAGTCAAATATAAAGATTCCACTGAAAATAGACATCAATAGACAAAATAGACATCAATTGCTGAGAAATAGAATTTATACTAATCTCATGTGCTATCTTTTTTGAGATATAACACAGGATACTTGTTGGATTTGGTTTAAGGCTTTTTATATCTGCAGTGGAAGATGGAGGTTGGTGGCAATTGCACATATCAGAGGCATGCGATTTTTAATCTCTATTGTAGGGCTGCTATTCCTTCTAAAGGATCATCATTAATCCATTTTTATTACTGGAGGCATAAATTGCCTAAGCAATCTGAATAGCCTTTTTCCAGCCTAGGATAGTAAGCCAACTATGCATTTATAGGACAGAGAAAGTTCTTCCTCGGTTATCTGTGCTCTGATAATCACAGGGACTGGGCTATCTTTCAAAAGATTATGGATGTGTCAATTAGTTATGAGTAGAACTGAGAGACCATGAACCAAGTATGAGAGAAATGAATAAACCCCATCATTCTTGCCATCCTCAAGGTCTCCTATTTGATTTTCATGTGTAATTCAATAGATAACCTTTACACTTTTTTCATAGGTTGGGACAAAGTATTTATAAGGTCATCTCTGTTCACAACCACAAGCAGAGGTGGACTGCTACCAGTTCGTACCGGTTCTCCCAAATCAGATGTTAATTTTCTGAGCAGTTCAGAAAACCGGTTGTTGGAAGAAATCTTTTCCCACTTTACAGGGCAAATTCTGCAAGGGAGGCAGAAAAGAAACATTCTGGTATGGCTATATTTCTAGCCTAATCCTTATCTTAATTGCCCTGCTGCTTTAAGTGTTTTCAGAAACTGCCTCTGGGTTAAGCTTGTTACATTGTAAGCCTTATGCCCAGACTTTCTGTCTGTAGACTGAGCTTCTCTGGAGTCTCCCCCCCACCCCCGAGTTTTTTGTGGTACTTTTATTCCTGGGGCTTGATTTTCTTAAAGATTGTTAAAGGGTTGTTTTAAGCTTTTTGGAGTATACTTCCAACATGGCTGGAACAGCTATTTACAGAAGGGTTGGCATAGCCATAGAAGAAATAGCTGAGAAGCAGGATGCAAACAGGATGGCATTCTGTCTGATTTTCTTACTGCTTTCTGGAGGCATGTGGTCTTTCCTTAAATCTGGATGATTACCTAAGGATATCTTGTGAGGTAAGTGAGACCAACTGGTATCTTTAAGTGGTGCAAATGGATCTAATATTGCTTCTCTTTGGTGGGAAACTGCGCTTTGTCAGTTCACTGAGCACAGAAGTCTCTGGTCTATGGGGATTCTTCAGTCATCCAGATCATGGTTGTCCCAAAGGTGTTTTTTCAAGAGGCAACTGGACTTTCTTGGTTTCCATAAAGTCCAGTTTTCAAGTTGCCTCTTGAAAAAACACCTTTGGAACAGGAGACTCTTGCATTGCTTTGGAGTGGGTAAGGCACATGATTGCTCACTGATAATAAGTGGATCCTCCTTCCAATTTGTTTTAGTTTTCTCTCATGATAATATGGTATAATAACATGGCATCAATTGTAGAAAGTTAGCACCCACTCCTCTCCTAAAAGAATGGAATATTTTGAGAAATATTAAAAAGGAAGAATATATTTCCCTGAATGAGAAATGGAGAAACATGTTTTCTTAGAGGGAGAAAGCAGCCCCCACCTTCCTTAATAGCCTACAGAAGATGTCAGCACTTAAGCGATAAAGAGATAGATAGCTATATTCATAGGCAAAAATTCCCTGTAGCAAGGTCTGAACAAAGGCAGAATGAGATTAGCCCTTACTCAAGATGTTAATTTGTCTCTTTAGCTCAGCCTTTTGTAGCCCAAATATGCCTGCCTACTTTCTGGAGAGCTTACATGACCTCTCTGCTAAAAGGTTTCACTTTATGAGCAAGAGTAACTTGGCTGCTGATAGTTATCCTTGTATTTTAACTATTTTAATTCCTCAATGTGATCTGGCAACCTGCCCGATTTGTAACTCCAGGCTGCAGGTATTGCTGAGGAGAGGAAGGTATTCAGACAAAATGGTTTAGGTTTCCATGATGGCTGTGACTCATTGATCTTCAGTGTATATTCCCCCATTTCTAATCTAATGACTGGTATTTAGAGAAGCTTTTTGCAAGCAAAGAAGCTTTTTGGATTTTTTGTACAGGTAATCCTTGACTTGCAACAGTTCATTTAGTGACCATTCAAAGTTACAGGGGCATGGAAAAAAGTGACTTATGTCTGTTTTTCACACTTAAAACCATTGCAGTACCCCATTGTCATGATAGTATGGGGTAGGCAAAAAAGCACCCCTCAATGTAAGTGACATTGAATTGGCCATGCCCACTCAGCCATGCTCACCCAGCATGCCCACCCAGCCAGTCATTAGGGCAGAGAACCAGTTGCTAAAAATTTTACAGCCCACCACTGGCCACAAGCTTTATATTTTGTTCTGATTTGACAATAAAAACTGTAAGTAAAGTGAAATACTATTCATAAACAAGACAGCAATATGACAAAGGAATGATTGAAAAAGAAAAAAGGGGGGGGGAAGGCAACTAATTTGCTCAGGTAGTATTGATAGACTAAATATTGCACTTTATATAAAGTATATATAAAAGCTGTGAGATTCAGAAGCAAAAGGTATTTTTGTAAATTTAGCACCTTTCTCCATCTCCTTAAACCAAGTACATCTTTTCCTGGGGGCACAGGATCATAAGAAAAGGCTTAGCTATTTTTAAGAGTTGAAGACAGGTGCTACATTTATGCCCTGAAGCAACTTTTTGCCTTAAAGTCTGATTTTGTGCATAGTTCTACTATCAGTACAACACTAATGTTCACCCAAAAACAAGGGCATAAATAATATATAAAATTCACAGAAAGAAATAATCCATAATGTTGTTGTGACTATTTCTACAGCATACCTTATTCAATTGGCCATGTCAATTGGGAGTTTGTTTTAAAATGCACCCATATTCAATACATGCTTTGAAAATTATAAGTATTATGTTTACATTTATTTGAGGTATACAGGTGAAACTCAAAAAATTAGAATATCATGCAAAAGTTCATTTATTTCAGTTATGCAACTTAGAAGGTGAAACAGAGCCTGAGTGGCGTAGGAGGTTAATGCCTCCTACTAAGGCAGCATTTAACATCCAGCTGCCTGCAATTACACCAGTTCGAAACTCCCCAGGCTCAAGGTCGACTCAGCCTTCCATACTCTCTAAGGTGGGTAAATTTAGGACCCAGTTGTGGGGGCAATAAGCTGACTTTGTATAAATATACAAAAGTATGAAGGCTATTGCTTAACGCATTGTAAGCCGCCCTGGGTCTCCGGAGAAGGGCGGCATATAAATCAAATCAAATCAAATAAATAAATAAATAAATAAATAAAATAAATAAATAAATAATATATGAGATAGACTCATTACATGCAAAGCGAGATAGTTCAAGCCTTGATTTGTCATAATTTTGATGATTATGGCTTACCGCTCATGAAAACCTCAAATTCACAATCTCAGAAAATTAGAATATTGTGAAAAGGTTCGATAATCTAGGCTCAAAGTGTCCCACTCTAATCAGCTAATTAAGCCATAACACCTGCAAAGGGTTCCAGAGCCTTTAAATGGTCTCAGTCTGATTCAGTAGGAATCACAATCATGCGAAAGACTGCTGACCTGACAGTTGTGCAGAAAACCATCATTGACACCCTCCATAAGGAGGGGAAACCTCAAAAGGTAATTGCAAAAGAAGTTGGATGTTCCCAAAGTGCTGTATCAAAGCACATTAATAGAAAGTTATGTGGAAGGGAAAAGTGTGGAAGAGAAAGGTGCACAAGCAGCAGGGATGACCGCAGCCTGGAAAGGATTGTCAGGAAAAGGCCATTCAAAAGTGTTGGGGACTTTCACAAGAAGTGGACTGAGGCTGAAGTCAGTGCATCAAAAGCCAGCACACACAGATGGATCCTGGACATGGGCTTCAAATGTCATATTCCTCTTGTCAAGCTGCTCCTGAACAACAAACAACATCAGAAGAGACTTACCTGGGCTAAAGACAAAAAGAACTGGTCTGTTGCTCAGTTGTCCAAAGTCCTCTTTTCTGATGAGAGCAACTTTTGCATCTCATTTGGAAACCAAGGACCCAGAGTCTGGAGGAAGAATGGAGAGGCACACACTGCAAGATGCTTGAAGTCCAGTGTGAAGTTTCCACAGTCTGTGTTGATATGGGGAGCCATGTCATCTGCTGGTGTTGGTCCACTGTGCTTCATTACGTCCAGGGTCAATGCAGCCATTACCAGGAGATTTTGGAGCACCTCATGCTTCCTTCGGCAGATGAGCTTATGGGGATGCTGACTTCATTTTCCAGCAGAACTTGGCACCTGCCCACACTGCCAAAAGTACCAAAACCTGGTTCAATGACTATGGGATTGCTGTGCTTGATTGGCCAGCAAACTCGCCTGACCTGAACCCCATAGAGAATCAATGGGGCATTGCCAAGAGAAAGATGAGACATGAAACTGAACAATGCAGAAGAGCTGAAGGCCGCTATTGAAGCATCCTGGTCTTCCATAACACCTCAGCAGTACCATAGGCTGATAGCATCCATGCCACACCGCATTGAGGCAGTAATTGACGCAAAAGGAGCCCAAATCAAGTACTGAGTCCATATGCATCCTTATACTTTTCAGAGGTCCGATACTGTTCTATGTACAATCCTTGTTTTATTGATTTCATATAATACTCTAATTTTCTGAGATTGTGAATTTGGGGTTTTCATGAGTTGTAAGCCATAATCATCAAAATTATGACAAATCAAGGCTTGAACTATCTTGCTTTGCATGTAATGAGTCTATCTAATATATTAGTTTCACCTTTTAAGTTGCATTACTGAAATAAATGAACTTTTGCACGATATTCTAATTTTTCGAGTTTCACCTGTAGACTAAAAACTGAACTTTTTGTGCAAAAGTAGGATTTAACAAGAGATGGTTTTAAAGTTTATTCCAAGTGGCAGTGACATCAAAACGCATACCTAAAATAGAGCATTTGTCTGCTTATTGAACAGATATTTGTACTAAAAAGAACTTTGATAGAGAATTGAAGAGTATTCAAAAGAACCACTATACACTTAATTTTGAGTAAGATCTCCAAGGACCTTCAAAACATTTCTAAACTTTGTTTTTAATGGGGAAAATTACTTACTTATGGCTGAGTGGCACTTACAGTTTCGATTGCCAATTGCCATGAATAAGTAGTAATTACACTAAGTATGTTTAATTTTTATTAAATAAAATGTAAATGACATGAAATTAGTTGAGATTTAGTCCTAGATATACCCACATTGTTTTGCAGTACATCTCACAAAATACAGATCACCAATTAAGTGGAGTCTAAAGCTTAAAAAAGTTGAACACCTCTATTATCCCCAGTAAAGATTATAAAAACCAGCATTATATATATATTTAAAAGCTAAAATGTTAAATTTCAAAGAGGGCATTTTGAAAATAAACCAGGAATTGTATCATTTACAAATATGATATGCATATCACACTCAGCTTGAGTTTCCTTTGTCTACTCCAACATTCAGTCTAGAACAGTGATGGCTAATCTTTTTGCCATCGCGTGCCAGGAGAGGGGGGGTGGGGAGGGTCACGGGCGCAGTGTCCACACGCATGCGTGTGCAACCCCCCCCCCCCCCCCCGCTCCTGGCACATGATGGCCTGGTAGGCCCATTTTTCTTTCTTACCTGGTTCCAGATCCTCTCTATTTATCTGGGAAGGGCGAAAACAGCCTTTCCCACTCCCTTGGAGGCCCTACAGAGGCTGAAAGGGCCCATTTCTCAACTCCCGGTGGGACAGGAAGTGACATTTTTTGCTGTCCCCAGCCTTCAGAACCTCTCTAGGAGTCTCTAGGAGCCTCTTTAGGACTCTCTAGGAGCCTCTCTAGGAGTCTCTGGAGGATTGGGACATCTAAACAATATTTATTTATTTAGAGTACTTACATCTTGCTTTTCTCATTTTTACTGATTTGTAACATTTACAACATTTTGCTGGCTCATTTTAAATAAAGGATAAAAGAGCAATTGACGGACTAAATAAAACATAAAACCACCTAAAAAAGACACCCAAACATAACAGAAAAACAAAACTCTCAACAACTTTCAATGACATTAAAAAATTACAAAGCCCACGTCAATAACCAGCCCTCAAGGAAGATGCTGAGGGTTTATAACTAGTAAGGCTTTTCTTTAAGTAGCACATTACTAGTCCCTTTCCTTGATTAATAACATTAGACTTCAAGGAACAAAAGCAGTAGGTTTTAAATCTTGGCCTAAACATTGACTAGAAGATAGTGCACCAGTTCGAATATGGATGTGAAGTAGTTAAAATATCCTTCCTCTATCAATAATTTGATGGCCCTATTCTGAATCAGCAGATATTTCTGAAATCTCTGACTCACAAAACACAGTGCAATAATCTAAACAGGTTGTCAACTATGCAGCTGCCACCCAAGATTGGTAAAAGGTCATTTCAGCCTTAAAAGGCATCTGAACACCTAAGAGCAATGCTGGATCAGTAGCCCACATCAGATAACAAACCTCAAAAATGCGCTGATAGATATAAGAATTTTTTTTAAAGGCATACATTCCATAAACTAATAGATGAATAATGGAAATTAATAAAAACTTGCCTTTAAAACTATAACAGAAAATTATCAAAGACATTGGAACAAAACTGGAATCACCTGGTTCCAAAAGATACAACTTTGGAGAATGAAATGATTTGAGGTTGCTTCAAAAATGTGACATCACTAGAAAAGTAATGGATTATTACATTATCACATTGATATTACAGCTCACTGGAATCCATTGAAAGTGACACCTAACTTAGAACTCATTTATTTCAATAAGGACTATATACAGTTTAGTCTAGATCTAGCTCTGTATCTAAAACATTCAGGGATTGCTAATGGGATCTTCAAGTTTCAAGCCTTAGTTTCTGAAGACATCATTGTCCTCCCATTAACACACACACACACACACACACACACACACACACACACACACACACACACACACTGAGGGGGAAATCATGACACAATCTGGGCTTTTCAGATATAAATGAAACTTTTACCTTTCAACTATGTAATGAGGTAAGAAACAGTTTAGTACTATAAGATCCATAATCTAAAATACATTAGAGCTACTGTAAAATTGAATATAGAAGAATATAGAAGAAAGCAATAGAAGAGTAGCAATATTATTTTAAATACCATGACTGTTGCACCGGGATGTTTCAACAAGTCTACTGCTTTGATCATAACAAGCCATGGATTGATAACGGTAGCCTTGTCCACACTCTTTGATGTCTCCTTGAACTTTCATTCCCATAAGTATGTCTACTTTGCCTTCAGGTAATATACAGTCTGACCAGTTCCCAACTGGTTGGGCGTTGTATTTGTCACACTGGCAGAATTGGGTCTCAATAAGTGGATACAGTTGAGGATTCTTACATTTCTCTTTCTTCTTGCTTTTCCCTGAAAGAGAGAGAGAACGAGTTTCAGAAAGTGCTTTCTTGAATCTAATCTAAAATTTGGTTCATACCTTCTGGTTGATTCAATATTTAATCAAAATTAACATTAAAATGTCTGAAGGAGGGATGCCTGAGGGGGAGGTTTAAAAAAAAATAAAGATGCCAATCACATCAATGCATTCAAAGCTCTGCCCCTTTTACATTAAATGCCACACATGTGAAAAGAACAGGACTTTGACTGCATTTTTGTAGCTGTCATGTTGCCTTTTTTTTTACATGTATCCCTATGAACACCACTAAATTTAAGTCCCATTGCTTATAATTTATCGATGCTAAATACAATTTATTTCCCCGTCACTACAATTATCATTACTCGTACCACCAATACTACTATCAACAATACAGATGCAGATATTTGCATTAATTCTTACCAATTAGTAAGCGTTTCCTTGTTCTAACTGATCCACAGTCCACACCGCAGGCAGAAAATTTTGACCAGGTTGTGAACAGGCAGTCATCTTGGCAAGGAATTTGGCAGAGTTGTGTTAAGGGTGGTAAAGGCCCTGCATATTTGAGGCATTCACCAATATCAGCCTGGCTGCCATCTTGTTTGCGACATGTAATAGCTGGAAGCAGGAAAGCAGAAGGAATTATAACAAACTGACAGGCCTTTTATTGGTTAGACAACATAGCAGCTAACAATAGGCACCCAGATTTGATTTAGAAGCAAGGCAATATGTTCATGAATAATATTATTTCCCTTGGGAACTCTCCACAATGGATTTATTTTCAAATATTAGGAAACACAGAATAATGCATATCTCCCATATAATTCATATCAGCAGTTGATCCACATAAAGCGACATAGAAATACAATACAAGTATACTGTGAAGGAAAGAATAATACTATATATTACTCCCCACTTTACAGCATAATTTAACTTCTATGTATAGTTAATTCTAAGAATAATAGATTTATGAGAAAAAAGCCCTGATTCTTGCTCCAATTCTAAGTATACTGAGATTATGCATATGTAAAAAAAAATTAAATCTGGAAACAGTTCCTCTTGGAAAATAAAATTAGTAGGAAAGCAGAAACAACATGCATGAATGAATGAAGTTTAACAAAACACAAAAAATCTCCTTTCCAATAACAAAGAAATTTGTAGACATGAAAACATTTGAAATACCATTTCAAGGCATTTGATAATAGAATACATACCTATATCTTACAGAGGACAAGATAAAGCTCCTTTGAAAGAGTCTATTGGAATATTTCATTTCATGCCATAAACCAAGTGCTATTTTTGACTAGCAATTCTATCACTTCATAAAACACTTAATCAGCCATGGGCAACTCATTGTCTCCAGCATCTTGTCATGCAACAGAGAAAAGGCTGTCTGTTCCAATTCTATATAAAAAGCAAAAACTAAACGAAACGCTTTTGGTAGTTAGCCATACTCCTTGTTTTAAGGAGATTTATTTGCTAATGTGCCATGCTGATTTTTTTAAAAAAATGCTTCCAATAATGTACGGACTGAGGTCTAGGAGAAGATGATTTTATTTTGCAAATAAGATCTTCCCAAGAATTAAAATTTCAATTACACTCATTCAGCGAAGGCCAGATAGTCCTCAATTTATGACCATAACTGAACCCAAAGTTTCTTTTGCTAAATGAGGCAGGCCCACAGGAAAGTATCAGAAGCTAATGGAACTACAAGTTTGTTTGCATGAATTACAATAATCCATATGTCTTACATTGCCTATACACAGAATTTAGAGCAGGACAAAGGGGAAAACACCAGTTCCTCAGACCACCTCAGCTGCAGGTAGACCATGAGATAAAGGCAAAATTATTCAGCTAATATCTTCTGAAAAATTAGATTGCCCTTAGGTATCTCAAAGCTGTGTCAGAAATAAATCAGTTCGGCTGCACAGATGATAGTGTAAGAATATACTAATACAAAACTGATTTGGGAATGGGAGAGTGCTCACAATGTGAGCCTGCTCACACATCTGATGGCTATCTGGCATGAAATGAATTATTGCTGTCAAGATATATATAGGTATATATGTCAAGGGCATTTCCTAATCCCCAAATATCTTTGTTATTAACAAAAAGGGTTAATGAGAAATTATTTAATAAGCTATACAAGAAAAGCTGTGGTAAGCAAAATAATAGTATGCTTATATGCCAGTCCATGAAAACCTTAAATTTATACACATTCTAAAACAATTTTAGTTGCACATTCTGTCATACAAGTCCACCATTTTACTTACACAGTGCAAATAGCATATGAGACTAGAAATTAGTCTCTTATCACATTGTGCCAGGCTAATAATTAATCACTCCACTCACATTAAATTGATTACAAGCATTAACACTAAGAATCAGAAATGTGCTTATTCTGGATTAACCAGGAAGAATTGAAAAATACTCCAATAAACCTCAAGGACGCAATTGCCAATTATATCCAATTTAACAAGCATCTAGTTCACTTAACATACTATTCACTTGCTTGACATCTCAGGTTTCCTAAAACAGTTATCCGAAATAAACTGCACTTCTAATTTTGCAGACAGAAGACTGATATAATTATAGCTGATAGCATTGCTTAAACTGTACCATAAGGGGACCTGGACTCATAAATTAATATTATGTAGATAATTAAATACAAAGTCTGTCCTGTGTATGAAAATCTTTTTTAATGAAAAAAAATCCCTAAACCATTTATATTGTGTAGTCAAATACAACCAAATTATACAAACTGTAAAAAAAAAAAGTACTGAAATTAGATTGCTTTAAGGTATTTTATATTTCATACAAATTATGCATTATTTATTTATGTATATTTGTAATTGCTTGTTATCTTCAAAGACAAAACTTTCATGACCCCACTTTTTCTTTTTAAAGCACATATTTACTCTGAAATATATGATGAAATATTGAAAATGACATATTCTTCTATGAAAACATTCTCAGTTCTGATATTCCCTCAGCATATTATAGGCCAATTTCCACAGTGCAATACTGTACAAAATTGTTATACAGTTGTGCAAAAAATGCTGTAAATTAAAAATGTTTTCAAAAATAGAAGTGCCAATAGTTTCTTTTTATCAATTAACAAAATGGAAAGTAAATGAACAGAAGAGAAATCTAAATCAAATAAATGTTTGGTATGACTATCCTTTGTCTACAAAACAGCATCAATTCTTACACTTGCACAAAGCCAGGGATTTTGTAGGATTAGAGTCAGGTGTATGATTAACCAATTATACCAGGCAGGTGCTAATGATCATCCATTTCATATGTAGGTTGAAACACAATCATTAACTGAAACAGAAACAGCTGTGTACGAGACTTAAAACTGGTGAGGAACAGCCAATTCTGCTACTAAGCTGAGGTTGTGGAAAATAGTTTCATGTCATGACTCTTACACCATGGAAAAACTGAGCAAAAGAACAAGACACAAGGTAGCTATACTGCATTAGCAAGGCCTCTCCCAGGCAAATATTTTCAAGCAGACTGGAGTTTCCAAATGTGCTGTTCAAGCTCTTTTGAAGAAGAACTAAGAAATGGGCAACACTGAAAACCATAGATGCAGTGGTCGACCAAGGAAACTTAATGCACAGATGAAAGACATATCAAACTTACTTCCCTTCAACATTGGCAGTGCCATCACAACATATTTGGTGGAAACCAGTGGGACCCACATATACCCATCTACTGCCCAGAAAAGTCTGGCCAGAAGTGGTCTTCATGGAAGAATTGTGGCCAAAAAGCTATACAGCCAAAATGGAAATGCTAAGTGACTCAACAATTCATGAAAACAGGAACTGGGGTGCAGAAAAATGACACCGGGTGCTCTGACTGATGAGTCAAAATTGGAAAGATTTGGCTGTAGCAGGAGGCAATTTGTTCACCAAAGAGCCAGAGAAAGGTACAATAATGAGTATCTGCAGGCAACAGTGAAACCTTGCAAGTTTGGGGTGCATTTCTGCTGAGAAATACAGGAAGATACCTATCCGTCATGCTATACCACCAGGGATATGATTGGCCCCAAATTTATTCTGCAGCTGGACAATGGCCCCAAACATACAGCCAAGGTCATTAAAAACTATCTTCAGCATAAATATAAACAAGAAATCCTGGAAGTGGTGATTTTTCCCTGATCTCAACATCATCAAGTCTTCCCTGATCTCAACATCATCAAGTCTTTTTGGGGATTCTATGAACAGACAAAAGGATTTGAGACAGTCTACATCCACAGAATATCTGTGGTTAGTTCTTCAAGATGTTTGGAACAACCTTAAAGGAATTTTGCTAAATTTCTTCAAAAATGCTGTGCAAATGTATCTAGAAGAATTGATGCTGTTTTGAAGGCAAAGGATGGTCACACCAAATATTCATTTGATTTGGATTTCTTTCCTGTTCATTTACTTTCCATTTTATTAATTGATAAAAAATAAACTATTAACGCTTCTGAGAGCATTCTTAATTTACAGCATTTCTGCATAACTGCCTAACATTTTTGCATAGCAGAGTATGTTTATGTATATATAAGAAACAAATTATCCACACATTTTGTTTATTGATAAATACAGAATGACTAATGATAAATACAGAATGACCAATCTCCTGAATTTCTAAGTCAGTCTATTCAAAAGATCTGCTACCTATAAAGTTTGATTCTTTTTTTCTGTGTATCATGATTTTTTTCTGAAAAATAAATCGAAAAAGTGTAAGGAGTAAGAAGTCATGACTCCTCCCACTGTTTTTACCTAGATATATTAATGTATGTCAAATACTTAATTAAACTAAACTAAGTGGGGCTTTCACATAAAAATATTATATCTTTGGAAATTTGCTCTTTTCATGTTAGTTTTTGATTGGACAGATCAGATACCCTGATACCTTTTCTGTTCTTGTTGCAGGTTTTGATTAAGTAACACCGTTTTGAGTTTTCTAAGTTCAGGTTTCATTTCATTTATAAATAAAATAAATATATTTTATTTATTATTTTACAAGGAAATCCTACTTTTTTCTCAAAAACAGCAAGGTAATAAGATGGATCTTTGCATTTTATATACCCTGTAGCATTAGGATTAGTTGGTATAGTATACTGTGCATGTAACGAAGAGGTGTCCAAAAAAAAGTCAAGATGACAGTGCTGAAGGTGTGACTTAAGTCCTGCTCCATTTTCACCTGCACTGCATAAGCAACACACATAAAAAGGAGAAAATGCTTTGACTGCACAGTTGTGGATACCACCACGACTTTATAAAATGCTTTCCTGTCTCCCACAGGTGCCCAGGAGACTCATGAAAACTCATTCATTTCTGAAGTTGCTGTGATATGTAACAATTTGTTTAAAAAAGTAATGAATCCTAACAGTCAGAAATTTGTTTAACAATGTAGTTGGCCATCCAGTTAACAAAAGTGGGTGGTGGTTGTTTAGAATTATTCAGAATAACAGAATTGGAAAGGACCTTGGATGTCTTCTAGTCCAATCCTCTGCTCAGGCTATATACCTTTCAGACAAATGGTTGCCCAATCTCTTGTTAAAAACTTCCAGCATTGGAGCATTCACAACTTCTGGAGGCAAGTCGTTCCACTGATTAATTGTTCTGTCAGGAAATTTCTCCTTAGTTCTAGATTGCTCCTCTTCTTGATTATTTTCCATCCATCACTTCTTGTCCTGCCTTCAGGTACCTTGGAGAATAGTTGACTCCCTCTTCTTTATGGCAACACCTTACATATTGTAACACGGCTATCATGTCACCTCTATTCCATTTGAATTGTTGTAGCTTTGTGTTCTGGTCATATTTATTTATTTCTTATTTTTTTCTGGTGATGCAAAAGGACAAACTGCATTGAATTATCTTATATTCTTGTTTTTTCTTTGGGTAACAAGTGTTTTTAACTCTACTAGTTCTTACCTACAGACCTACATTCCTACAATTGGATGAGTTATGATCTAGGTTTATAATACAGGCATATCAAGAAAAGCCTTCTGCCCAAGTTGGAACACAATTGCCATCAATACTTTTCTAATAGCATGCAAAGACAAATAATTCCAGATGAATTATTTTGGTATTCTAATCTTGCTTGTATGATCATATCAAATTGAGTCACAACTATTATTTTTTGCTATTGGAGGTTCTTCAGCATACTGTTGAGTTTTTGAAGATCAGGAATGTAATTCTATGAAAAAGCAGCATCAAATGCCTAATGTATAGACATTAGACATTGCCTAGTTTCAGCTGTGAGTTTCAAACTAGTTTTAGAGCTAATTCTTGAGAATATATATCGATTTAGTTATTTAAAATGTAGAAGAATTTAGCAAAGCCTTTTGAATAAGGCCAGAACTTTAAGAATTTAGTCAGGTTTTTTGCATTTTTCATTTGCCACTGTGTATTTTGATGGTACTCTGGGGCATGTTTTATTTATTTTCACAAAGTTGCTGGTGCTATTAACACAATATGTGAATTGGATTATTGTGTTAAGTACATAGCAAGTAAGGAGCTGGAGAGAGAGAAGTAGAGGGAACCTGAAAAAAATTTCACTGACAGAAGTGAAAGAAAATTGGCTTCGAATTAAAGTTATGGCATATTCATTTACATTGGTATGATTTGAAATAAAAGCACAATTATGCAAGACAGATAGAGTCAGAGTTCTCTTGAAGGATGACTCCTTCTGTTAATTTTCTGATTCACTCCTGAATTCACCCCACTCAGCATTGTTAAAAAAAGAAAGAAAGCTGGAAATACAAACATATAACTTTAATTATAATAGTAACCCATGTATTTATTCCAATTACAACTGGGAACTGACAAGGGTAAGTTTCTTCCATGCTTTCACTTAATTTTTGCCATCTTCATTTAATTTCTAATTAACCCAGGAAAAACAATACCCAAGGTAAATGAGAAACATTAACTGTCAAGCATATGCATATCTGAACCATTCCCTTCTGATGGATCTAAACTCGATATCCACATCTGGCACAGAAGGGCAAAGGCCAGGACCGAAAGCAACATCTTTCTATTGCTGCTTTACTATTCATTTATTAATTTAACAACAGATATTTCCCCTCCCCAGAAGAAAAGCCAAGGACCAAGTGGTTAGATGCCTCTACATACAGCTTAGAGCAGAAGAGTTCAATGCTCTCTTCAGGGGCTACATAGCTAGGGAACCCCTAAGATCCCCAAAAGGTTGCCACCAAACTCCAGCTCTGAATGCGAAAGAAGGGGGAAATTACTAAAACCCTTGTGGAGCAATCATATTAGCTGTGTTTAATTAATGCAATTTGTTTTAATTAAAATGCAAATTAAATCAAATCAAATTGAGTTGTTATCCTGGCCCCCGTTTTGTCTTGGCTTACTATCTGGAGTGCAGCCCTAGTGTGTTAGTTAAAGGCCACTCACGTCTTTTGCCCTGAAAAATGATGTGCTACCTGGTCTGGCGGGATTCTGGGAAAGAGAAAATGGAAACTACAGCAGCAACAGCAGCAGTAACAGCATAATCTAGCCACGGGTGGGCTGCTGCCGGTTGTATCCCTCCCGGAACCGAAAATGTGAAAGCATGCGTGGCATCAAAAAACCGTTAATTATATAGGACATGATAGCATCAGGGTGGTTGGGCAGGGCCAGCCCTAGTCTAAACTACCAGTTCACCCAAACTGGTCCGAACTGGCAGCAGCCACCACTGAATCTAGTGCTCCTCAGCAATGAACAGAATGCTACTCATGTCATAATTGCTTCTTGCGATTGTTTAACTGTCCACTTACTGGAAAGATTTCCAAATGGATACCAAAGAGGGAATTCTGTTCAGAGTTCCCATAGTTTATATGCTAAATCTGGGATTGATTGTGTACAACCATTAGAATCATTAGAATAGCAGAGTTGAAAAGGACCTTGGAGATCTTCTAGTCCAATCCCCTGCTTAACAGGAAACCCTATAGTATTTCAGACGAATGCTTATCCAATCTCTTCTTAAAAACTTCCATTGTTGGAGCATTTATAACTTCTGGAGGGAAGTTGTTCCACTGATTGTTCTAACTGTCAGGAAATTTCTCCTTAGTTCTAGGTTGCTTCTCTTCTTGATTAGCTTCCATCTTTCTTGTCCTGCCCTCAGGTGCTTTGTAGATGTTCTACCCCAGCTCCAGATTTCCAAGGATATCGACACACACCAATGGTCCTTATCAAATTTATTAAGTAGCAAGACTAAACCAAAGTCTGGCAAAGGTTGGCAACCAGCCCAGAAAACAAAATATGATAAGACTTTTCCAAAAATGCTCTAATGATAATTACAAGTTGTTTCCAGCAAGAAATTTACTAACTGTGTGTGACTTAAATAGGCTAAGGGAGTGGTCAATTATCCTTAAGCTTTATTCTCAAGGAGACCTTCTCCTCCTAAGTATCCACTCCTGCCTTCTGGCAGCCCTGTGTGCTTAAGCATTGAGAAGAGGCTCCTCCACTTCGCTCTCTCCACTTGAAGGAGCCTCTGGAGGTTCTGAAGGCCCTGGCTGAGTCTCTGCCTCTGGCACCACATCCTCTTCAGCCTCCTTGCTGTCTGACGCAGGCACTGGCTGCGCAGGCTGCTGGTGTGACACCACACCAGCCTCCTCGTCGTTGGGATCAGCCACAATCTGTGCAGGCCGCTGGTGGGCTACAACAGTAGAATAGCTTGACTCCCTCTTCTTTGTGACAATCCCTTAGATATTGGAACATTGTTATCCTGTCACCCTAGTCCTTCTTTTTATCAGACTAGACATACCCAGTTCTAGCAATCGTTCTTTATATGTTTTAGCCTCCAGTCCGTAATCATCATACTAACAATGTTCCATCCTTGGAGCTGTATATATTGAATAACAGGACACCTCAAAATGCAACCACGGATTCAATGGAACATGAGTAGCTGAAGAGAGAAAAATCTTCATGAAAGTGTAAATACAACAGTGACCTCATAATGAATATCATGAATCAGTTTTAGTGTTTCTAACCTCTTGCTTGTAGACCTGGACCACATGTCTCTTGGGCACCTGGGCTGTCTTGCCGAACATACCATGGTACAAGTTGGCATCGGCGCCATTTATGTGTCTTCCACCTGCAGCAAAACAAACAAACAAACAAAAATCCCAAAATGTCTACATGAACCAGGGGTGGGTTTCTACTGGTTCACCTCAGTTCGGGCCAAACCAGTAGTGATGGTGATGGTGGTGGTGGGAGGCTCCACCCACCCTCCCAGACGTCATCAAAAACTCTCTGCACATGTACAGAAGCTTCTGCGCATGCACTCGCCCGCACGCTACTGATATCGAACCAGTAGTGCTAGGATTTGAATCCTATCTCTGATGTGAACACAGGTCACAATATTTGTTGTTTATTTTCAATAAGTCTAACAAAATGGCAACCTCAAGCTGATACAGTGATCTTGTGAGACCTGGCCATGGAATGGAGTGTATGGGTTTTTAACATTCTTTTTTTAAAAAAATTATGGGATATTGTTCGCATTGGTTTTTTTGCTGTAGAGAGTCCCTCTACAGCAGAGAATCCCTAAGGAGTTGGGCGGCATAGAAATGCAGCAAATAAATAAATAAATAAATCCTTGCTGGTGTTGAAAAATAGGATCATACCTGATTAATAATTGGATGGCAAGGAAAATTTAAAAATAGCAATGATGATCATCATTCAAAAGAAAGCAATAGTAATCTATTATTTTTTCAGCAAGAAAACTACATACATGAGCCTATCACAATTTCATTACTTGCAAAAGATTCTAAAGATATCTTAAATATTCACAGAAAAATAATTACGTGACTTTCCATTTAACTCCATGTTTTGCTGTTTACTTACACTGACATTAAAGTTAAATCTGTTATCTTTACCCTGATTATTTTCATATCTTTTTTTAAAAAGTGGCTGAATGGCAATTTTTGTAGCCAGCATCTAGATCACAGGTGTTAAACTCGGGCCGTCATGTTGCCGTCACATGATTTTTCACAATGTTTTTGCCCTTCACAGGGGTGGGCATGCCTGCATGAGATATGTTCTGCTTCTGGGCCACCATTTTGACACCTGTAAACTAGATGGTTATTTGCATTTAGAACTTTTCAGTCTAATCTTTAACCCTGGGTTTGCCTGATCATCTTCCATTCAAGTACACACCATCTAAAACTTTAATTAGCTTTCTGAAGCTAATCCTTTTTCCAATGTTGGATATATTTACATATACGACTAACTTTGTATAGTTTCATAAATAAAGGGAAATGGCAAACTGTTATCAAGGTATAAGTTCCCCCCAAAATACTTCTCTCCATGCATGTAAAGTGGCTCATATCCAAAACATTTAAGTGTGATTCTTGGCCTCCCCAAAAGGTGATTCTTCTGTGTTCTAGAATGACAGAGGACAAAAGAAGTTTTAGTTAAAAAATAAAATGTCACCTATAAAACACGCAGACAGGAGGCGGATCACAATCTTTTTCTTCATATAAGGTCTCTGGGCAGTCGCGACCCCCATTTGCAGGGAGCTGCAAGATGACTCGATGTCGAGATTGTTTTGTCACAGTAATAACTGACCCTATAAACAAACATACAAACATCCATTTTGCTTCTCTTTTTATTGGACCACTGCACTAAAACTTGAGAAATTAGAAAGACGATGCATAAAACAAGTTGCTGAATCCTTTAGAATGCATTTTAAATATATTTGAAGTACCATAATTAAAGCAAAACCTATTTTAACTTCTAGGTTAAAACAAACTATAAATAAATGATGTAATTGCACAGGAAAAAACAAATAATTTATTATACTGTCATAGTTTATATCTGAATATTTTATAAAGTTCTCACATTTATTTTCAAAGTGATTTTCTGTATATAGTCAGTTTAGCCATAATGGCCACGATAGCTTACTTTGGAAGCTTGTATCTTATGTTTAATATATCATTCTCTTGATTTAGACATCTAAGACCATCAGTATTTTATGGATATCTCTCATTTACAGTCAAATGTTGTATTTACCTCTTGCATACGCTTCCCAAACTGTGCTGCACTTCTATGCACCGTTTCCGACCCACACCAAAATATAGTTTTGATTGTAGCTGATCTTGTAGTTTCTATCAACTATGAGCACTTACCGAGATATTTATATTGCCTTATTCATAACCAAAGCATTTTTATTGCTGATCAAGTATAAGAAAGAACCAGGTTTATTTCACCATTCAATTGTGAAGCCTTTTCTGAATGAGACTATCATAACCTTTCATACTTACCTAACAGAATGGAATACTAAAGGTAATATGGGTGAGGAGGAACAGACTTCTATGCATTTCCTTGCGTTCTTGAACGAAAGATGAGATATGAATGCAATTCATAAATAAATCATCTTGTTTAATAGAGATGCTAATCCTGACATCCAGCATAGTTGCTCATTGCTGTCATGTTTACATGCAGGATTTAAATGCAAGATTTAAATGCAATAAATCTTGATATTAAAAAGAAATGACTTCGATATTGCAATTAAAGAAATACCAAAGTATTGTACACCCTGTGCATTGCTCTATACTTAACACATAGGAATCACATATCTAGTTTTTCTTCTTCACTATCATATTAAATATTTCAGGCACTTATTTAAAGCCTAGAATTTCAAAATGCTCTTTGTTTTCAGTTACGGGTTTAATCTGTCTAATCCTTCATTAGTTGGTAAATACTTTAATTAGCAACCAGAGTGGCTGTAAAAGTAACCCTGTATTGATCTCACGTTTTACACAACATGGAGCGCAGGCTGTGAACTAAACAGGGTATCTTTTCAATACAACAAGGACAGGACTTCAGCAAAGAGGAGGTGAAAGCAAACACCATATGCCACAAGGAGATTAACTCACATGAATGAGGAATTATATTATTGACTGTAGCAATAACAGTGCTTACATATTAAGATAAATGCCCCCTGCTAGAGACAAAGGGATGTGCAGAAATATGTGGGCAAGACACAGGCCATCAAAACTACTTTGTAAATATAATTAGGATGTAGAAGAAATTCAAAAGAAATGTAGCATGCAGAATTGTAATTGCAACCAGTTACATTAAACATCTGGTAAGATGTGCTCAATTAAGATTCCTAAACTTTATCTGCATGATGTTTTTTTTTTTTTCAGAGTAGTATTTTAATATCTATAACTTCTATCATCTATGAAAAAAGGAGGAAAATATCTCTTTATTCTACTATTGTTTATATGTTAAAAAAGGCATAAACCCTATGCTGAATATGAAGGTGAAATTTATTGGATACCGATATGGTGGTACCTCGGTACTCATCATTAATTGGTTCTGGGATGTGTGATGAGTACTAAAAACAATGACATATTTTTCCCATAAGGAATAATGTAGTGAGTCACAAGGCAGCCAACACAGACAAGTTCTAGCTTATGCATTGAGGTACCAAACAAACAATGAGTACTGGGACAAAATTTGCATATCAAAATGCATTGAGTTTGATGAGTTTCAAAGCAGCTGAATTCCAACATATTGTAGATCAGGTCACTTTCTTAATTTCAGTTATGACCCTCCATAAAGTGAGAAAATAAAATCAATACCAGCATAAAGTAACTCAGAAACATTTCTGCTTAAAACCATATTAATATTTACTAAACTGAGAGATCCATCTCAATAGGAAGATTAGGCTTTAATCAATGGATTAAAAAAGATTAGAAAAAATAATGAAGGCTATTTACTAAAAGATAATGCTCTTAGAGAAGGGAAAATAAATATGAAAATCACTAAGAATTACAGATATCTTTCAGAGAGTGATTTTGGTGGTCAAGATTGTGAAGAAGATGGAACATATTAGCTTCAACTTATAGTTTTCATTATTTTTACTGTTTGTTCAAGGGATTTTTTATTTGTTAATGCATTTCTTTTTCATTTGATTTGATTCAATTTACACATAGATATGTGAAGTCTTAATTAGGATAGGCTACAAATCAATCCATCAAATAAAATTATTGAAAACAGAAACCCTGTAATTGTTGCAACTGTTGCACAGAACAACACAGAAATACAGACAGACACTTGCTATCTTCCTACAAATGTCTGATGTAGAAAGATGTGTTCTGGAACAGACAGTTATTGTACATATTATTTTCCTCTGGCCATTTTTAAAAGGGTGAAAGAGATTCTTGATACAGATATGTTACATTTCCTATATTTCCTCCCCGACAGGAAAAAAAAAACAATTACTTTCTAATCAAGCCTACAGCCCTTGAATGCTAAAATAATTGACCAATAAAGTAGAATTTCAATGCATTTTGGAAGTAATTTGCAACATATTTAATTACTGTTCATTTAATTCTAGTGAGTTTATTAGCAGCCACTGAAAAATCAGTTACTGTTAAAACTAAAAGTTATACTTGCTTAAATCACATTGAAATCTCACAACATAAACCTTGAAGACTTGTGATAAGGTTAACAGCCTGGAGAAGGAATTCAAATTATTTATCTATAAAACTCAAGCATAGTACCTTCCTGACATAAAGAAGGACACAGTGTCCAATCACTGTAAGGAGTCACAATGCAGTCTTTCCTGCAGGGCAATAAACAAGGTCTAACAGTTTCAGGACGAAGGTTTTCAGGACACCTATAAAAAACAATGAAAATATTAAATGTACAGTGAAAACCATATGGTACTTGTCAAAGTGGTAATAGAAAAGGAAAGATGAAAAGGAAAGATTTCTTTTAAAGAAAATGTCATTACCTTCCAGAATTGTGGATCACTTTGTTCCTTTTTTCCACATTGATATTTCTGTACCCAGTGTTTGTTTTTTCATTCCAATAATTCAGAGGAAACCTCTATTAAACCATAATAACTGAACAATATAATAAAAATCTTCTCTATACTCAAGAGAATTTCAGCAGTTTTTGTAGTTATGCAATGGAATACAATTTTGTGTTTTCAGCGTAATTCAGTAGTAACTATACCAGGATAATTTCATAGGCTGATCTGAGTCATAAATTTTATTAACAGGACTTTGAATGGAAGCTCTTATCTAAAGTCTGGAAAAATATTTTGTTTTGTGCAAGAAATAGGACAGGGAATTTACTCCAGGGAAATGCACACTAGTCTGATTAAATCAGAAGGCAATAAACTGCCAGATCATAATTCAACATGGATTATAAAACAACTGAAAACAAAATTATTACCATATGGTAGGTTCATCATATTATTCCCTATTATTCCTTTACTCAACTGTTCATCTAAAGGTGTCTATTGCATATTTCATCTTCTGATCATGGTATTTGTTTTCTTCCCTTTAAATCAAGCTGTTGAGGTTATAATTACATCTGCAACTATCTCTGTCTCTCTCAGACCTCCAACCCTATTCAAGGTCAAACTAAACTGAAGTAATATAAACTGAAGTCTGTTACTCTAAAAATAAAGCCAATAATATTGATTGTATCTTTTCTCACCAATTCTTTTTATTAAGAGAAGTAAAAACATGGTTCTCATTTGCACTTTTATGTACATCTTCTGCTCTTTAAAACCTTATTAAGTGACATGAGCATGATGGTTCAAGAGATTAACTAACATATTTCTGTTCTTCATTCACAAGACTTCATCTATTATATATTGCTACTATTTTATTGGAAACCTAGTGATCAATATATCCATTTGGAAACAACACTAGATACAATGGATGCAGCTGTTTTGTAAGCCAGAACAAAATACTGTAGTTTCAATCCATTGCATTTGTATGAACAAATTTGGACTTGTTTTTAATATTATTCTGTTCTGTTCTGAGTTCCATTCTGACATGGAATTATGTCCTAACATATCTATAAATACAAGTACTTTAGAAGACATTTAGATACTAGCGCTATATTTACTTTTTGGGTGGTACTTGTCCCATGTTGAGTCTCACACAGATGACTTTCCTTGTTTGCATTCCAACAGCACAGGTAGCTTCTCCATTCCAACCAGCAGAAGAGTTGAATGCAGACACAGAAGTATCTTCTATGCATTGCCCCCACTGCCCAGTCTGCCAGTGATAAACTGTACAAGGATGATCATTGCAATTGCGTGTTTCCTGTAGCATACTGATATTTGGGCACTGAAGACCACCTAGAAGAAATAATGTTGGAGTATATAATAGGGGAAATAAAAAGAATTGTAACTATAACGGGGAATGACTAGATAATATATCTAATATCCCTACACTCCCACCTGAAATACATACAAGGTAGGTGAAAAAAAAATAGATAAGCATTAAGCTGTTTGTTATGTGCTAAGCTTTTGACTGAATGGGCTCTTCAGCTGCAGCCTGAATGCTTCTCTCTGAAAATAAAACGAAATACATCCATATACCTAGAAAACACATGGAAAGGAATCTTGTCCAATCTTTTCTCTGATTATATGATTTTCTACCATATGTCAGATGCTTTTGTTTAAAATCACAGGCTAAAATTATACATTTATCTACAACTTTCAATGATATCCTTTTGCCATAAGATATTGAATAGGGAGTAGAATTATCTCAACATGTGCCCCAGTTTGTATTATCTCTTCTCCGTATTCCACAACTGAAGAGTTCCAGAATTAATTCATCATGCCATTATTTTATTATACCTGAACTGAGAAATTGTAATCAACAAAACTAGGAAATTTCAGCATCTGAAACTAGATTCAAATTAAGATGGCAGCAGTCAATGTTTTTAATTCTTGTAACCAAAGTTCCCTAGTTAGAACATACTGGAAAAGTATGAGTAATTATAAGCAGAAAAGAGACCCAAGGCTTATGAGTCTTTTGATACATCTGAACTATGTCATTATAGATGCCCCATATTATACTGCATTCTTAGATGCAATAAGTAATAATTTAAATTGATATAAGAGATTGTGGATGTTTAATCTAAAAATCCATTAAATCACATTACTTTGGACAATGGTAAAACTGAATTAGCATTAAGAGACTATTTTCATTGCCTATGGCTATCAGTGTGTCTTCAAATGAGTATCATTAACAAACAAAACATTAATGGAAAATTACAGCCTCTCTCTCCATTGACCATACCATTTAAATAGTCATTTTTGTATGGTTTGTTTCATTTTAATTTTCCTATCCAAGCATAAATGAAGTATTTTGATGATCTTATATTGTTCACCTTTGCAAAATTGGAAATTCAATGAAAAAGGAAAAATCATCACTTGGAACAGAGACACTGGACACTGTAATAATCTGCTTTAGAATATTTGCCCTTCTAGCCTACACTGTACATTTTTATTGACATGCCTATTGTAACCTTTCCTTATTGATGCTTAAACTATGATCCTATTTCCATATTTCTTTTCCCAAATACAGTGTAAGAACTTCAGAAAAAGGGGAAGAGGATAAAGGTTTAATAAAGCAAACAATAGGGGTATGGTAGTAGCACAGCTTCTTCCGTCATTTATACCCCTTATGTTTGATTGGAAAAGGTCTCTCCTATATAAGTATACAGAATTAATCTCTTTTTTTAATTCTAATGTTTACCTGACAACAATTCTAATGTTTTCCTAACAAACAATTAATCTGCTTAATTTTTTAAGGGCAGGTGAATTTGGCCAGCTGCTATCACCAAACATGACTGATCAGACTCAACTATAAACAAATGTGAGCCCTGAACTTATGCAGTGATGAAATTACAAAAATAAAATCCTATGCATAACCATTTCATGGTTCTCAAATAGATTTATTGCCAGGTTAGATTATTTAGAACTATGTTTACTGCGCAAATCACTGGATCTATGTGATAGAGAAATTTCTTACACTGAACAGTGACTGAACAATTTTTTCAGTGTTACAAACGTGAGACCCCAGTTAATTTTATATTCTGTTAATTAAAGTTTAATGATCATTAACACTCATTAGAAACTGAATGAACATTACCATACATCAGTACAGAATATTAAGTGGAACTATGGAGATACTATCCTATCAAAGCGTAAATAGATTCATTAGAGAAATTAATCAACTAAATGTTTTCAGGCAAAAATTAGTTGAGTTGTAATACTTCAGATATGTATAATCCAATCGGACATATACATGAAAATAAAGAAAGTTTATAAAATATGCAGTCTGTAAACATGTAGTAAAGTAAAACTGAGATTTATATATAATACTAGTGCTAGAAAGTAAGAGTTTTAAATACATCAGGGATTAATTATTTATTTTCTAATTTTAAAAAGCAACTAAGGGGGGATATTGAGATATGTGTGCATGAATACACTAACCTTATCAGAGAAAGAAGTAAGATTAGTAATTTTATTTCTTTCCCCATCTTATCTTTTCTTTATTCTTAACCAGAATTATCATCACGTTTGTAAGGCACCAAGTTAAAGATGCCTGCATTATCCTTCCTATATAAGAAAGAGATGATCATGTTATCACATGAATCAGATTGATGATTATTTAGCTATTGCAATGGCCATCAGAAGCCATGCTCTACAATTAATTAAAACACAGACTTTCTTTTTCTACTTATTATATTCCTTTGCTATTTTGACATCAGTTCTTCTATTGATTAGAATATAACAGTTTGCAGGAAATACTATCTACTAGTCTTCCTTGAGTTTGATTTACATATGCCATAATTGGTTTCCAGTGTGCTTCAACAAACATTGTAAATAGCAGTGATGTGCATATTGGGGAAAGATTACATTGTTTACTGATTATTTAGATTATCAGGCACCAATTTTTGTTCTCTCATCTGGAAATAATTAGCTTGATTATGACACCTATGAAAAAGCCAGACCTACTTTCATAATTTAATTATGATATTCAGGAAGATAGAATGAATGCCATATGATTAAACTGCTTTGTCATCAAAAACTTCCATTCTGAGAATTGCCAAAATACAATAACATTTCTAATGTTGCAGGGAGGATAATATGATATAGTGAGATATTCCCTGTGTTACTATGTAAAAGAAGCTTCTTAAATTTGCTACAGTCTAAAGTGAGTTTCATTTCATATAGAGCTAAGTGATCTGCATTGACAGTATCCTAATCATCTTCCAGATTCTGGGAAAAATTTTGCCAAATCCGGAAACCTGTTATTTCTTGTCTTTCCCCATTAACTGAATATATTTCAATAATGGCACTTGCCTAAATATGGTTTCATCAGCTCCCAGCCATTGTTGCAGTTTTAGCAATACATTAGATATCTAAAATGTTCCACACTGGGTGTGAACAAAGGAATATAGTTAATATCTATTGCCTTAGAGAAGCTAAGAGCTTGAGGCTCAATATTACTTCTTTACATGG
This sequence comes from Coluber constrictor foxii, assembly GCA_038048745.1. NCBI lineage: Eukaryota > Metazoa > Chordata > Lepidosauria > Squamata > Colubridae > Coluber > Coluber constrictor. The sequence goes on along the minus strand of CM075961.1, from coordinate 138,360,392 downwards.
CTCTCAAGCCTTTAGCATCATGAAAAATTAAGCATGAAACAATTTGAGGCTCATTTGTGACTCATAAATCATAGAACTGGAGTACCTATGCTTGGAAAAGCCTCCACCTTCCTGTTGAAAAAGCTTTTAAAAATGTATTTATAGGCTGCCATATGCCAAGGGCTTAGAGGTGGAGAGAGTAACAGATGTTTTGAATTATAAAAGTAGATATATTCCTCCCTTTGGACTCTTAGCAGATTTGTCCCATAGTTTTTGGGGAGAAATTTGAAAACACATAGAGCTTCTCACATCTATTTCTTTGTTCCCTCCTTCTCTCTCTCTCCCTCTCCCTCTCTCCCTCTCTCTCACACATAGAGGGAGGGAGGGAGGGAGGGAGGGAGGGAGAGAGAGAGAGAGAGAGAGAGAGAAATAGACAGTAAGCAACAAAAATGGACATATGGATTACAAGGGAAAAGATGACTGGAAGAAGCAATCCCTATATTGCTTCAAACATATTTTTTCTAAGAAAAAGCTTCTGAATTTTTAGTAACATTTTGACCAGAAGCCAGTACTGTTTCCAAGAGCCAATCATTTCCCCCCATCTCAATCACTAATGTATATATTTTAAATAGTTAAAATTAAATGTATTTTTTTATCATTCCAGAGGTGATATTCAGCAGGTTCTGACCAGTTCTGCAGAACTGGTAGTGGAAATTTTGAGTAGTTCGGAGAACCAGTAAATACCACCTCTGACTGGCCCTGCCCACATCTATTCTCTGCCTCCTGAGTCCCAGCTGATAGGGAGGAAATGGGGATTTTACAGTATCCTTCCACTGCCACGCCTACCAAGCTGTGCCCACCAAGCCAGACCACGCCCACAGAACCGGCAGTAAAAAAATGTGAACCCAACCACTGCCTCATTCCAGTTTTAATCTAAATACGTTACACACACACACACACACACACACACACACACACACACACACACACAAATATGAAATTCTGTAATGATAAAATGGTCATTAACAAGCAAACAGTAGAAACTATGTAAACTTTTTAGCCCTGGAGGTATTAAGAATTCAATTCTACAGGAAGTCTAAAACTACTTTTACTGAGATTAGCTATAATAAAAGAATATGATTGTTTATTAGCAGTTCCTCCTTCTTATAGTTCAATTTAGTAGGGAGTTATCCATCTCAGCTGCTTCCTAATGTTACAGTTCTGGACTTAAAAATGCTTTAGCCCTTTTTGCAAAGGCAACAGTTTCTGCACATCTCTGTTATCTTCTTTATTCTGTAAAGTTATATTTTTCAAAGATTATTCTTTTATATACTTTTGTATAATACCTTCTTGAAAATGACTCATATTAATACAACTTGTCAAATGTATATTGGATGCTAATTGGTTCAGTTCATTGGTGCTAATCAACACAGAGCTTTTGGAGATTCGGAGTCTGTTTTTCTAAACCACACTATTTCTTTTCCACTGAAATCTGTGGCAGATTTCTTTTATATTCCTAGTAGAAACAGAACACGAATTAAGTGATTTTCTTCCACTTTGAAATGTAAATTATTTGAGAATGGCCATAAACTCAGTGAAATATACATATTTTCGCCTCCAGTTTCAAAAACTTAAATGTTCCTTTGTAGTATAAAAATTAAATAAAATCATGCGCTAGGAACATTATAATAATATTAGCAAATTAAGAACAATTCCTTTAAAACATTTGCAATGCTGAAAAAGCAAAGTATACATTTTTCTTTCCTTTTAAGATTAAAATGGCTACTGAACAACAACAAAAATCTATACTATTATTTAAATCCTGGTAAGTTTACACTAAAAACTTCTTGGGGTAGGAATGGAGAAAATATAAAACAGGCACCTGGTGTCTGAAGCTAAATGTGAAAAACAAAATGCAAGAAGGGAAAGTAAGTAATTTGAAAATAAGACAAGAGAATATAAGATGAGATATTAGCCTTAACTGCTAAAAGCATCAGCTCTGTTACTGTCAGTCTTTTGGGACCAATCAGGAAGGAAACATAACCAGATGAGCTAATTCTACTTTAATGTAAAGCTACATTGACAGAATCTTACAAGTCTGTAAGTACATTTCTTTCCCCCCCTCCCTTTCTTTTACAGCTAAGAATGGCCTCTTCTGAGTGTCTTGCCCCATCCAATATCCAGCTGTGGGCTACACTGTTTCTTATTTGATCATTCCCTTTGCAGTGTCTCTTTGCACAATCTCCCAAGGTCATTCCTATATACCATTGCAGGTATTTCACAACTCATTAATACATGGCAAATCACAGTGAAAATAGTGTATACTTTACTTGTCAATACTGTTACTAGTCATGCTAAAATATTACAAGAGAGAGAAATAACTTTTCCTTATTCATTCTTTGTCATGAATCCTAAGAAAATATTACATGCTTATGTTTGTGTGTTGCAAAATGCTAATAGATGGTCTTACCTTCACCTGCATATGCCAGGATGGAGCGGGTGCGCATCTGTTTCCCTTCTGTGGTTTTCCCTGAGCAGGTGTGAGAGCAGGAGGACCATCCAGACCATGTGCTGAGAACACAGTCCTTGGGGCATGGAATTTCACAGACAATGGGGACGGGATAGATAGCATCTCTGCAGAGCTGTCTATCAACTTCTTCTCCTGGGAAAGAAAAGGCCAGTAGCAGTCTATCAGAGCTAATTTAACTTCAGTTGAACATTCTTAACCCAGATGGGCATATAAATAAATTAGATTTGGTTGCTTTGTTAAAAAAAACACACACAAAAAAACCAAACTGATTAGTTACCCAAGTGAGTGTATTTTTTTCCATGGCTGAGCGCTTAGGAAATTGTTGCAAAATCTATATTAACTCATGCATTCAAAATGGAGCTGAATGATGAATGGGAGAAGGTTCATATTTATACTTTGGAAATGTTAGGTAGCAAAAAAATATATATGTTAATTTAGATAAGGGAAAAAATATTATTTAAATACTGTAACAAATATCTTTGTGGGAAAGCTGTTGGAAATTCATTATGTAGCTGAATTATCTTGCAGAACAAACCTAAACAGATTTACTCTAAATCAAGTTATACGGCAAGGGTAGCTTCCAGTCTCCTGGTCTTCTGGAAGTTCATTTAAAACTTGATTATTCCGAATCAGCTGGATGTTATAGCGCCCTCAGTGCCTGGAATATTATATTAATTATAACTGATACCATTTGTATATTGTATTTCTGTTATTTTATGTTTTTTGTTACTATTTTTGTTTCAGTGGCTGTGGTTCTTGCTTGTGTATCCTATTTAGAGAGCAAAGGGGTTTATAAATTCATTAAAAATAAATAAAACCCCCGAATTTTACTAATTTATAACCCTCCAGATAGAACTGTTCGGTCTAGTGGCTAAAGTGCCAGAATGGAAAGCAGGACAGTTAGAAGGTTAGAAAGTAACTCCCACCTTAGCCAGGAAAGCCATCTGGAGGACTTTGGGTCAGTCACTCTCTCTCAGCTCAATTCATTCCACAGGGTTGTTGTGTGGAAAATAGGAGGAGGAAGGTATACAGTATTGGATATGTTCACCGCCTTATTTGTAAAAATAATAAAGGCAGGCTACAATAAATAAAAGAATAATAATAAAAAAATAACATTCATTGTATTCTGGACAATATGGCCATAGCATTATAGGCACCCTGGCAGGGGTGCTCTATGTTGAAGATTGCTGATGGACTAATATCCTTGCCTTCGGGTTTTTTTTTAGTTTGTATTATTGTAATTAATGTCTCAATACTTTAATATTTATGGTTTTAATTGTATGCCACCAGAGTCGCATGATAGAGTGATAGAAGCAGCAAACAAATTAAATAAATAAGTAAATAGCACGATGGGATTTTTAGTCCAATGTATCTGGAAGGAAGCAGTTTGGGTAAGGGTACACTATACATGGATGAAAAGCTCAATTACATTGCATATAGATTCCTTGATGGAATTTTGGGAGTTCAACCAAGAAATTGCAAAGTCATTAACTCTGAGCCAGAGTTAACTCACCCCAGATCATTATACTGCAATTATGAAGTTATTTCATCTGATCAATTATTTCATCATAATAGCTAATAGAATTGAGCTCAAGATGTTCAATATGACACATAATATGCTATGCTACAATAACATTTAAAAAAAGAAATACAATATTCCAATATCACATTCAAGACAAGAGTCAATACTGATAAATAATTGCTTATTGTCAGAGCTGCTCAGGGAACTGGAAGAAGAAAATACATTATAGTTTTGTCTTTATACCAAACTGCTGGCCTTACATTTTTTTAAAAAAGTAAAATGTTCTGAACAAATATGTTGGCAGCTGAAGGAAAAAAGATGCTTCTTTTCTTGATCGCGCTGATGTATAATGACATTTTAGCAGCTGGCAGGGACACCTCTATCTCTCTCTTGATACATATATAAACATAGAAATATGTGAAATCCTGTGGGCAAATAATGCCAGTACTCCTAAAATCTTCAAAATCTTTAGATAGAAATTTGATTGTCACATAGCAAACAATCAAACTGCATCTGCATCTGGTGGCAGACTCTTTAAAAATTGATTTTATGTGAAAACAGGATAATATTGTCACTGACTGCATATTAAGGAAATATGTTCAGATCTAGAGCATTCCACGGTAGGTATTATCTGATTACAAGTAATAAAATGAAATGAAACATTCTTTATAACACTTACTTAAGATCATTGGGAGTTTGAGGTAGATTTTTTCCCTAATATTTCATAAACGATATGAACAAATTGACCTTTGTGGGTATTTCATCTTATAATGTCACATCTGACTATGAAGAATCAAGCATATCTGCCAAAATAGCACTATAGCAATCACATGAAATGGTAGAAATCCCAGTCGATAATAGCTGTGGTCGATAGTGTAGCTAGGTTTTGCAATATGGTCAAAACTAACAGATGTTATGACTCTGCATGTACATAAAAAAGAAAATATGTTCTCATGAGCTTACTTTTATTTTAAATTCATGTTTTGAAACCAAAATATCATACTAAAACTTCTCCCTATCCTTCTTATTTAAAAATAAGTGTGGGTAGCTTACACTGTCACTCAGTCTTCATCTACAAACATGGAATTTGCTGTTTATTAATTTTGAGTGGAAGAACAACTGCTTGGAGATTAAATAGCATAATGCTATTCAAAAGTTAGACTAAGAAAACTGTTGGGAAGAATGAAACCAGTCTGAAAAGGCTAAAATAACTTGAGCAGTAATAAATACATCTTACTGAAAACCTGAGGTAAACAGATGTTCCCTTTCCAACTGGAGATGACATAATATGTCATCTCTAGTCGTAGCTGCAATTGCAGAACCATAATGATGTCAGTTTTAGTTGGAAAGGGTGTCTAATAGAAAGATGGGCTACTGGAACAGCATTTCATTGCTGTCTGAAGTTGTCATCTACATTTTGGCAACCCAGATCTGAATACCTAGCAATATGACACTATTATACATTTTATTCTACGGCAGTGGTACTAGATCTGGACTACAAACATGGATTACTGCCATATTAAATAGCAGATAGCAGAACTGCTGCGCCAGTTGCACCCCTACCTGGACTAAGATGCCTTACGCACGGTCACCCATGCACTTGTCACCTCCTGGATTTACTATTGCAACACTCTACATAGGGCAGCCCTTGAAAACCACTCGGAAGCTTCAGCTGGTGCAGAATGCGGCTGCGCGGGTAGTGATGGGAGTGTACCGATGCTCCCATGTCATACCCTTCCTGCATGACCTGCACTGGCTACCGGTTGCCCTCCGGGTGAGGTTCAAGGTGATTAGCTATAAAGCCTTACATGACTTAGGCCCGGAGTATTTGGTGGATCACCTGTGGCCAGCAACAGCTCCCCATCGCCCGGTGCGCTCACACAGAGAGGGCCTACTTGGGATCCCGTTGGCCAGGTAATGTTGGCTGACGGTCCCTAGAGAGCGAGCCTTCTCTATAGGCGTACCTACCCTCTGGAATCAGCTCCCCTTGGAGCTCCAGGTAGCCCCTGACCTTTGCTCTTTCTGCCATGATCTTAAAACATGGCTGTTTCGCCAGGCTGGCCTGGATTGAATGGGGTTTTAATGGGAATTTTAGTTCTTTTATTGTCTGAATTTTAATCTGGACTTGTTTTGCTTATTGTTGAGTCCTTGCAGGGAAAGGGCGGCATATAAATCAGATAAAATCAATCAATCAATAAATCAATCAATCAATCAATCAATCTTATGGTCATCTAGATTTTTGCCCTTCCTATCAGCCCTAATATAGCTGTTATGAACTACTATATGATGAAGTTGATTGAACAATCTTTTTTCAGATAATGCTAAGTAGATAATGCTTAGGTTTCTAAGTAGAAACCTAATAATAATAGAAACAACTGTTTCAGACTATTTTTAAAATGTTCTTCCTTTCTTTAACTTTATTTGCGTTGTTCCATGAAGATTTATTTGCATTTGATTTAATAGGATAGTATTCTATTGTTAAAGGAATCGAAAGTACTGTGGTGAAATTTAAGAATATTTTTAAACATGAACATAGATATACAACATATTAATTTATGAATAGTAAATAAAACTATGATGTAAAGACATCCCAATAAGAATTGAGGAAGATTAAATATATCAAAAGAAAAATGTGAATAAACTTTTTCCATTAATGGCTAAAACTTCTAGAAATAAAGTTAAATTGAATTTCCACATAAAATCACTTATCCTAAGATTTGGCTGACTGATGCATCTTGTAAAGCACAAAAGCATCATTGGAAAAATAAACTTGTTTATCATTTTCTGTTGCTTCCAGGGAAATAAACAAGCTCAGCTACTTTAATTTACAAATACTTTCAGGGTATACTCTGGGGCCAAAGTAGCAACAGTAAGTGATTGATGGAGAGCAGCAAGCTCCAAGTATGTCAGCCCTCAGAAGACCCTTTAAGTTGAAGGTCATAACTGCCAAGGTTTCTGCAGCTCCATATAAAACATAATGCCAATTTCCATGACATTACTGGCCTATTTGCATCTCATTAATGTGGAACAATAAATAAATTTTAAAACTATAACATGAACCTCTGTTGTTGGTGAAACCAGCTAACTTAATAAACATGATAGAAGGAACTGGGGAGGAACTACAGGCTAATAATAATAATTAGTGTACTTATTAATCTGTTGAAATTTTGATTTTGGGTGGAAGTAAGAATATTGCAAGACTCATAGACCACGTTGTCCATTTCATATACAAGCAGAGATGGAAATTGTTCCTTCTTAACTTAAAAAATCGGTACCTCTGGATTACAGAAACATTTGGAAATGGAAAAATAATGCCATAATCATTTTCTTGTTGAATATTTTATTATGTGTATATCAAAACATATTACAGGAAAAAAGTATGGCAATTCAGAATATTCCAAATTTAGTACATTATGAGAAAAGGAATGAATTTATAAAACAAATGGAATACATTTCTTCTCAGTAAGTAGTTTATATACAGTGTTGTGTTATATAATAGAATAAAGAAGTATTCTATTATTATTATCAGAATTCTACAATTTTTCCAGATTATGTTGTTTTCCATTAATAATCTTTCCATTTCCACCCAAACTTTCTTATATTGCTTTTCTTTCTAAAGAAAATCCATTGAAACTTTGAACAATGCTTCTTGGAGCTACTAGAAACATTCTCCTTCTAAAAATCTGGTTAAATATTCACACACACACACACACACACACAGAGAGAGAGAGAGAGAGAGAGAGAGAGAGAGAGAGAGAGAGAGAGAGAGAGAGAGAGAGAGAGAGAGAGAGAGAGAGAGAGAGAGAGAGAGAGAGATTTTCTTTCTTTCTTAAAATATCTGCCAAAAAATATAATAGTGAAACAGCCCAAAGTTTCTCTTAAGGGATATGTGGAGTTGTTATTTAATGATTTTTTTTTGAAGCAAACGTAACAGGTTTACGCCTGCCATCGCTATAGATTTAATAAATTCTTGATTCCTATTCATGCCTCTTAATAAGTTGCTAAGCAGCATCTGTCTTTAATTAATAATCTTAATTAATTGATAGTTAATATTCTCAAGTAATTTCCTTTTAAAAAGTTAAGTAACATCTGCACTGATTTCAATTATAACAAACATTTAACTGCTTTGTTTGATGCCTTGCAATGATTTCTGAAAAGAAATTTTCTGGATTTATGTTAGCCAACTTGACAATTTTTTGGAGTTCAAAACCATACATCATTATAGAAGTTGCTCAAATTGGGAAAATTCCACTCTAGGTCTTTAAATCTAATAATCAAATCTGTGTTAAAATCAGTCAAATTTGTTTACTTATTTTAGTATTGGATAAGTTTGGGTAAAAATCTGGGGACCAAACCTTTGTGTCTATTCTATGAATGCCTCCAAATAAGCATTATAATTGACAATTCACTCCGGTTAGCACTGAAATAATAAAGCACTTGGGACTTTCAAAACTATTGACTAGGCTGTGAACTCAAAAAATACCTATCCCAGAAGAAGACAACAGAGAAACACCTCTGGAGCAGGTTTTGATCTATTTTCAATATAGAAGAAATAAAATTTATCTAAATACTTTTTTTACAGCCACATTTTGATTTAAATACATCTCTGCATCCCATGTTACTACTATTCAATCTATTTTTAGAAACAGAATAAATTCACATACGTAAGTCTTCACAACTCTAAATATATCAGAAGAGTTCTATTGCACTACTGCCTAGGAAACTGGAACAAAGAAGGAGAAATATACTGTTACTAGTAGCCTCTGCAGGATAAGGTATTCCACTCCTAACACAAATTATACAAATTGAAGAAAGTTCTCTACTGCAAGCAAGATAATGATTGTTTTCTCCTTATGACAGCTGTATTTAAGAAAGTTGGAAAGGTACATAAAAATCTTGGGAAGATAAAGCTTCCATTCGCTATTTAATAAGAGCTAGTCTACGTGGAATAAATATTCCTCTCCAGCTACATATTTAAAGTATTTGTATACTACTTCTTATTCAAAAAATTGCCATCTTACAATAATAATTATTGACACCATAGGATGAAAACCATGTTAATCTATGGTAGCAAAAACCAAAAGGTAGCTCACAAAAGTATGATTTTTAATATTGTTTGTTAATCAAAAAAGGGACTACCAGACTCTTATAAGTAATAAGCTATTTAGGTTCCATTCAATTTAGGAAACAGTTTTGGTAATGCTTTCTGAGAAGAATTATATTAACCATGCAAAATCCATACCTGACCATGCATGCAGATCTCTAGGGAATACAGGGGCGGCATCAACATCTAGGAGGGAGGGAGGGACTGCTGGAAACATCCATCATCAGCCCAGAGAAGGCTGATGATTGTTCTAATGACCCATGGCAACATTAGTGACTCTATAGTGTTAATCCCACTCAAATTCCTATTTTATTCCCTTTGGTTATCAGTCAGTAGAATCTTTTCTGAGTTAATTTCTACTCCTACTGACTCCATTGACACATCCAAATAGTTATCTTGGCAGAATGCCCTATTATTGTTTTTTGCTTGTGTGTGTGTGTGGGGGGGGGGGGGGCTTCCCATCTTGCTTAAAGCTCTGGAATTTCCTATGATATTGCATTCAACTCTAACCAGGTCTGACTTTATTTTAGTTTTTGCATCAAAGTTGATCAGATACTGTAGATTGCCAGGTTTTTCATTACCTAACCACAATCTCTGCTCACACAAAAATATTGAGGAAAGCTGACGGGTTTTCAGACCCATCCTATCCCCAGCAATAGCTTCACATATACTAATTGTAATAGTTATACTTTTGCTTCCTTCTTATGCATTTTCATAACAAAATAAAGCCTTTTCAAGTCCAGCAATTTCTTGCTGATGCTGAAGGCAATAAGTGGCCATGATAACCAATATAAATAAATAGTTTTATAAAAGTTACCTAAGCAGATATCCATTATTTGTTCTTTCAGCTAAGAACGTTCTAGCTTAATTGTGACCAATGTGCATGCTTTTTATCCTGTCATGAATCTCCCAGCAATCAGGTTTATTGGATGACCCCAGGCTCTGTTTTCTGAGACAGGGATTATTATCTTGTCCTTTTATTATTATCCTGAGAAACAGACATAAATAAACAAGAAGGATGTAATAATATTTCCCAATAGAAACAGAACATTTTTATAGTTACAAAATACCATGCCATCTGCTAGCTATACACAAAGGTTATGTTAAATGTTTGCAAGAAACAGTTCTTACAACAATTTTGAAAATGATTCAAAATTTAAATTTTCAGGCATTCAAGATTTTTCAGACCCTGAAAGTTTGATCTGCTTCAACACCAAGCTTTCACTGGGAAATTTTGGGTCTAGGCTGGTAGAAGTACTACCAGTAATTTGTTTCCTTTTTGTAAAATATTGCAAGCAGGGTCAATCTAAATTACAATGTGGTTTAATCATCCTTTTATAATCAACTGACCACTATTTATTTAGAAGCCCTATAGAAAAGGATTATGGTTTGCATGTTACTAGCCAGATTGATACACAACTTATTAATTAGTTAATATGAATTATTTAGCAAGTCTTAGGACTAATAACAAGAATTTGTTTAGTCATGGACACATTTGTGGAACAGTAAAACCTGATTTAGCATTTTAATCCTTGCATGTAGCTTTCAATTGTACATTCATTAATTGTGACTCATTCTTTCCTTCTATTACAAGCTAAGCAATTTCATCTTCTGAACTTGGTTGATGCTATTAGGAACTATTAATATATTAGATCATGCATGTTATCTTCATTCTACAGCTATTTCATATGGATGATATTTCTGAGCACATAATAACATTGCTCAACTTTTAATATTTACAGTGAATTTTCTTCACTTAAGCCTGTATATTGGTTTAGACCAGTGGTTCCCAACCTGGGGGCCACCCCCAACGGGGGGGGGATTTGATTTTTAATGGGGCAATTTGAACCTTGTTTAAACCAAGCTAATGGCCTTTTAGGCCTCCTCCATGTGAGTAGGAGTTCACTTCTTTGAATAGTAAGAATTATATGTCACGGGGGCAAGGGCATCAGGATTTTAGAGATGCTTAGGTGGGGCATGGCCAAAAAAAGGGAACCACTGGTTTAGACCAAATGAAAACAGAAATGCCATTATCTGTCTATGTGTGAATAATCTTGGGAGACAAAAGAGGAGACGAAGCTTAGACAACAATCAGTCAAGAGATATTTTAGTCCACGGAAGGAATGAGGGTATGGGAAGCATTTCAGAAGCAGCCTCCTAAATTCTCTGGAAAGTAAACATGAGTAAGGGGAGAAGTGCTTTCATACTTGCAAAATTATGTTCTAACTTTATAAATAAAGGTAGTGCTAGTAGTCATAGTTTTGTTTTCTTATATGGACTATCTCAAAGGGCTGACATTCATTTCACAAATTTTGCCTCAACTGTTCTGTAAGCTGCACTAAATAGTTGTAAACAGGTTATTTGTATATCCATTTGCTTCTAGTTTTGCAACAATACTACAGCTAAATAATCAGTGGAAGAGATGTACTGTATTCTGGGAATTGGAGGCTATTTCTAAAACTCCAAGTGGAATCTTCTGCCTCTGTCAGGAAGAGAGGAGGAGATTTGTAATATTATATTATCTTACAATAAAGATGGTGCTACTACTCATGATTTTGGTTTCTGGATTCCTTCAAAAGAAGGGCAGGTTTTCCCTAGCCTTTAACAAACAACTTGAATATTTTTATTCATGTGTATATGTATGTATACATATTCTAACTTTATATATTGCATTTCACTCAATCACCACAGTATAATGATATACACTGATATATAAGCCATGTTGAGTGGGAAATATCTGATATCATTGGAAATAGAAATTGTTGGAGGAAATGCTGATGTGACTCTTCTTATAAACACGTACAAATTTGATATGCATAAATAGCAATGGTTCTGCAATCAATACTTGTTGACCTAACCTGTATATGCTAAAAACTACCACAACATTTTATATCCTATACCTGTGGGCTTTCCCTGAGTGATCTGGCAGCTATTTGAAACATTTTTGAAGTGCATTTGTTAATACGGTTATCCTGAGAAAGATAAGGATCAGTGAACACCAGTGTATTGATCATAACCAAGAACAATAAACTACTTCCATTACTAGAGTCAATCAAATGACATTTTGGTAAAAACAAAAAGGGAAAATAAAGTAAGTTTGAAGACAGGCAGAAACTCAATTGGGAATAAAATCAATCTGAGTCATTGGAGCAAGACAAATCAAGCTATCAGAAGTGTTGGCAAAAAATGAAACCAGACTAGAGATGAGAATAAATGCTGATTGTGCTAATGTGGAAGATTATGTTGCCTATAATTCCTACTGTGTTTCTGACTGCAGTGAGTATTTCTGTATATACTAGAGCATGGAGTATGGATTAGAAAATTATAGCAATCTATTCTTGCCCCTAGTGTTAAAAAAATGTATTATTACCATATAATTTGACTTACCAAGATTAGCCTATCATTCAGACCTATTTCTCAATAAATAAAATGGCTAGAAAAAATGGCTAGAAAAATTTCACAGTAAACCTGACTAAGACTGAATGGCTATGATTATTTGGCTCTGCTGCTGCTGGGCATCTTCCAACCCTAGCTCTGAATGGCAGCACACAATTTATTTAGGTCTAGTGTACAATTTGGGAGTCTGTCACTCCTTTTGGAACTCTCCATTGTTGTATAGCAGGGCTGTCGAACTCCGCACCCATGGGCCAGATGCGTCAGGTGCTGACCAAGCCCACGTCAGGTTTAATGAAAGGGAATAAAGTCCTGTCACGTGACATCACCGGGATGATGTGAGTTTGACATCCCTGTTGTAGAGTACACGGTCATATTAGCAAGACCCAATCAACAATAACATGTTAGTTACTTGAATTTTTCTAAATGTTTTTTAAAAACACTCCCACATGCAATACATTATAATAATCTAGTTCAGAAATCAGTTGAAAGATATGGTTCTCTATCTGCTGCTAATAAATGCCTTGATACACTCAGACCTGTATGTATTCAGCAATTCCACACAAATCGAATATTTGGTACTGAATACAACATTTATCAGCCAATGAATATCTAAATAAATAAAAGATGTGATAGTGAACCAAGAAGAAAAATCGTGACAATTAATTGCCCTTTTTAATACAATGAGAAAAGGTAAAGGTTTCCCCTTTACAGTTGTTTCCAGTTCTAGGGGGCGGCGATCATCTCCATTTTTTTAGGCAAGGGAGTCAGCACTGTCCAAATACACTTCAGTGTAAGGTGACTAGCATGGTTATATATGGAGGCACACTAATATGCTTCCATATATAACCATGAAGTGGTACCTATTTATCTACTCACATTTGCATGCTTTTGAACTGCTAGATGGACCGTAATGGGAGCTCACTTCACCATGTGAAACTTGGCCCTCGAACCTTGGCTATCAGACAAGCTCTGTTTCTTTAACCACTGAGGCATCACCCCCCCCCCAATACAATCTTTATGACAATGTAATATCCTATGCATGGGGTATTTCCTCATTTTCAAACATTTAACTAATAGATAATTGGAGAAGATTGAAAGTTCCTGTACAACTTTATTACTTCCAGACGGAATCACTCCCTGAATAAAGGTAAAACATTTTATTGGCAAATGTACAAAATTATAATAGCTCATGGGTGTGTTTATGAGAATCTTATGGATTCACAAAATGTATATAGCCAGCTTGTGTCTGAGTTGGATAGGAATTGGGTTGAATTATGTCTTTAGGTCTAGAATCAATCTTCTCCTGTTTTAATATCAGTGCAAAAAAGGGAATTTCAACTCATAGTCCAATCTATTCCTAATTCAACTCCATTTCATTTTCTTATTTTCAAAATACCTTGCATATCAAAATTAAAACATTCAAGAGTTAGGAAAGAGCAAGGACTTGAACAAAGATGGGTCCTGAATCTGAGGAGAGAAGACAATTTTCTCCCATGGGATTAAATCCTTATACCCAATTGTGCGTCTTGCTGCATCAGTATGACAAGATAACACATTTGCTGTCAGCTTTTCTATATTTTCTTTATAAAACCTTTTGTTATTTAATCATATAATCTGCATCTATTACTGCCTCTATCTCTTCTATAAATTCATCAGAAGTTTAGTTTAGTTTAGTTTAGTGTCAACGTGGTAATAAAGTCAATTTAAGAAAAGAAAAAAAAACCAGAAGAATAACCAAACATTAAAAAAGGAAAAAATCTCAGAGATGACAATGAGTAATGTTCTCTTTTGGATTCACACATTTCAGAGAAATTAAAGAGTGATTTCACCCTAATCATATCTGAACATAAATTGGAATCTCAATTAAAAAATGTCAAATAACCAGCAAGCAAGCACTAGATGAAAGAAAATAAGACAATCACAAATAAAAAGCAGGTGTATGAGAATGCTTTGAACAATGAAATTTATACAACTCAGTGTTTTCAGACTTGAAAACTTGATAATATTTAAGATCAATTTCCACCTACAATAAAAAGACACATTCATAATTGAATTCCTCCTTTGATTACACTGTAGTGCCTTTCTTCAACATCACTTTTGATGTTTGTCCTTTCTATTTAAAATAATGACTCCCACTGGCTCAATTAGGAATGAGTTGATATTCAGAAGGTTTCTCTGTGAGTATTCATTAAGAGCTCCCAATTTGTAAGGCATACTGAGGATAAGTTGCATAATATGCTCCCTGTCAGACATTTTTATGGAACTGCTTACTAGACTTCTAAATTTTTTTCTTGGTGTCTGACTGTCCTTGTCTGGACTCAGGATCTAAGCAAGATTGAGTCTATTTAATACCTGGATGTGAAGGCCAATTTGGTTTAGTGGCTAGGTCACTGTTTTAGAAGATTTAAAACAGTGAGTTCTAGTTGTCTCTTAGTCATAGAAACCAGGCGGGTTACTAGTCATGCTTTTTCATCTTTCAGAATCAAAGTACTGGCAAACTACTTTCAAAAATGTTGCTAAAAACTTGGGGACTTGTCCCTGAGGTCACAGAGAGCCATGGTTGACTCAATGAACCATAACAATAATACCTAGAATCAGGGAATACTATAGTCTATACGTTTAGACCTTCTAGTCAATCAAAGCATCCTGGAATAAATCAAAGGTAAATCATATCTATATTGCTGCCAAGAAAACACTACAAATGTGTCCATGTAACTAGTAGGCATCAATCTCAATTCAAGTGTACATTTAACTGTTTATGTTTTGCTGTAAAAGACTAATATGGTTACCTGTCTTTATAATGAAATGATGTCCTATAGCCATGATAGCGAACCTATAGCATGTATGCCACAGATGACATGCTTACCATATCAGTGGGCATGTGAGTCCCACCAGAAGTTGGCAAACGGGCTGTTTTAAGCCTCTGGGGAGGTGGGGAAGACAATTTTCATCCTCCCCAGACTCCTAGAGAGGTTCTGGAGGCTGAGGACAGCAAAAAACTGGCCTTCCGGTCCCACCGGAAATTGGCAAACAGGCCATTTCTGGCCTCTGGGGATATGAAGAAGGCCATTTTCACACTCCCTAGACTCCTAGAAAGGCTCTGGAACCAGGTGAGAGAGAAAAACAGGCCTACCGGGCCATCGTGTGCCAGGAGCAGGGGGAGCATGGGGGGGGGGGGGTCATGCATGCATGTGTGGGGGCAGGGTGCACTGAATTATGGGTGGGGGCATGCACGCTAGTTACCCACCCCTGCCCCCCCGTCCCTGACATGCAATAGCAAAAAGGTTAGCCTGTCCTATAGTATATCCACTTTATGTAAATATGGCTATGGTTTTTAATGAATAGGGAACATAAGAAAGAAGATGCTAATATGCCTATATCTTGGATGGTGATCGTGGTGGTGGTGGTGGTAAGGTATGGATATTTAGTCATTTGCTATGAGAAAGTATGTTAGATTAAATGGGACTCATTTGAACCAAAAAACAGCAATTTTTATGTTGTGATCTTGATTCCATCAGCTTATTATATTTAGCAATTGTAGAAATTCATTTGAAAAACGGGCAGCAAATAAATTTAATAAATACAATAAAATAAACTGTCTCTTTGCAGAATGAATGAATGAATGAATGAATGAATGAATGAAAGAAAGAAAGAAATCAGATTTTCCTGCAAGGAAAAGGAAAGGAAGGAAATTACCGAGTTGGTACCTATAAGATTAAAAAAGGCCTAAGTACATCTTACAGAGCATTTATCTAAACAGTATAGTGATAGTCTCAACCTATATAGTATAATATATTTATGTGAAAGTTTATTACAACCTTGTCCAAAGGAGATCAAATATTTTCAACCAATTATTTTCATTAGAAACATTTTCAAAAAGTATTTCTCTTTCCCCCCCCCCAGAGCTTTCAGGAGCTAATATTTATGGTAGACATAACAGATATAAGATTGCAGGTATCTTGTTGTTTCCTTAGTGCCCCAAATTTCCTACCTGAATTGACAATTATTTTTACAAATAAAAATAAATAAATTGTGGGCAGTAAAAACCTAGTATTTGTTTGCAAATGTTTATCTTATTAAAAAAAATTGATTCCAATCAATATAATTTTGTAGAGTTTTAGAAACTGCATCTTCAGATTATTTGATGCAACAATTTATTGCAATGTAAGTGGGGCAATCATTTGCTACTTGGATGGTACAATCTTAAAAGATGTGTGGTTCTTTTTATTAGCTGGCAACCACCATACATTTTTTAATTGTCCATTTTTGTTTCTGTTCCACACTTGCCTGACTTTTACCCTCACTACCCAAAATGCTATCTCGCAAAATATCAATATAAAAGCATTTCTATAATGAATACTACTAAGCTACAACAAAGTACTACCCACATCTTGCACGATGGTGTATTATTGTAATTCACTTGTGTCCCCAGAATATTGCTGATTTCATTGGAATGAGAAAAGCAACAGTGCCTTGCGAACTCTGCCCTCTGCTGCCTGAGAATGTGACATTACAACACATATAGAAAAGGGGCGGGGTTTGCATTATTATGCTGCTTTCATCACTTTAACACTCTACCTCTTATATGGAATCCATTTTTTAACTTTTCGGGCAATGCTTAGCATTGCAATAAATATGTAAATTTCTACTATAAATATGTCAATAGAAAACCTGCAACAAATTATGAGTAGAATGTATGTTTTCTAAACCGATGCTGAATAGAATAAATAAAAAGCATTATACTTATCACCGGCTTTTTTTTTTGACAAAAAATTACTGTTAAAAATTTACATATGATAATATTGTTTATTGGAGTGCACCATTTTACATTTGTTCTGCTATTCAGAAACATTAATGCAGCATGGATTAATTTTTAGTTAACACCTTTATCCAAACAGTATTCATAAGATGAAAATTATTAACAGCACTGAGAAGAGGGCTCTTTTTCTTGTCTTTTACTTATTCCTGTAGTTGCTCTGAATATATATATAAAAAAAACAGAATGACAAATGCTAGTACCACTCCTTGTCAGCAAATTGGAATGATATAATAACGTAGCTGCAGTGACAAAAACAGGAATAGGAACAACAGCAATTCATCAAAGCCCCTTATGGTGAGGGGTAAATCTCAGGTCTTCTTTCCTGCCTGTTCCAACCAGGATTAAAATTCCAATTGCTACCTTGTACTGTGGAAGGAAATGGCAATCAGAAGCTTTCAACAGGAGCGCTGGAGGATAAATCTATTATCTCAGTATTGTCTGAATGGCTATAATGGCTTCTTTCCTTCCAACGAATTGAATAGACATGCTCATCCCTAATTATACACAACACCCCCTCAGACACTGCTATTTGAGCCTAATTGTAAAATAAGAGACCTCAGGTTTAAACATAATATCCCACCTAATTATATTTCAAATACATTAAATGATTCAGAGAGCAGGAAAAAAGAGATGCTGATCTGTTTTATAGGCTCAGTTTACGGTAAAACAATGAAGTTAACCATAAAGCAGTGCCCATCTTGCGATTTAAAATACTGGCTTCTTGCAGCGTGCTGCAAAGAAGCTTGGGGCAGAAAAACAGGCTGAGAATTACAATGACACTTAAAAGAACATATATCTCTTTGACTGCGTCTTATATCAGGTTTTGGTTTTAAAGCCTTGCTGTGTAATCTCATTAAGTTACATGCATTACTAGCTCTGGGAAGAGGTAACAAAACCAAGATCACTTCAGATAAAAGCTTCTTAAGTAAAGATCCTTTGCAGTGCCACAGTGAAAGCTTGACTGTGAATCAAGCTTTACCACTTTCCTTATATCCCTGCACAGCTGTGCTGCATCATATGCAGCAATTAAGCAAACTCCTTAATAGACATCAACACGGATAATTTGCACACAGTCTCAAGCCTCAGAATATATGTCATGTAAAGCCATCAGGAGCTAAACAGGACTTGAGAAGAAAGGATAGCTTCCCCAACCCTTCTGCAGCACAATACAGAAATATTTCCATCCAATTCAGTTATCTACATATGCAAGTGATTAGTGATCTGAAATTTCTAGAAGGATCTTCCTAGGATTTGATCTGAATCTGCAAACTGTGCATTTTAAAGCAGATGTTCTAAATTTAAAGGACTGTTTGTCAATAACTATCTGACTGCTGAATTTCAAACCAATTCCCTCAGCTATGGTGACCTATCACAGTTGTGAAAGGACATCAGACATGGAATCATTCTTTTGATTATCTCTGGTTTCTCGGGGAAAAGGACAAAATAGAGGAGGCGGTGAAGGAAAATAGCACTAGCAACCAACACACACACACACTTAAGAAGGCTAGCAGCTTTTTCCCTATTTCATTCTTTTTCTGTCTGCTCTATCTCTTTCTAACCATTTAACCATCTCTTTCTGGGAAATGTTCAGAAAAAGCTGCTTTCACAAGGTTGCTGTTGGCATAAAGGAATTGAATGTGGCTAGATGAAAAGAAGGGCAATTATCTCACTTTCAAATATATACAGAAAGAACCTAAAACAGCTGCCTCAAAATTCTTCCAGCAACGTGAAGGACAAAATATATTCATTTCTAATGAAGACTCCACAACAGGCTATTTATTTTGAGCTTTGCCATTAAGGAAATAGGGAAGGCAAGATATGGTTTCAAGAGATAGCATGCTATTCAAAATGTGTGATATCTGACAGTTGTAGTCCTCACAGGTGAAAAAAAACAAATAGTTTAACTTGATGTATAGCAAATTACTATATCAATGGATGATGAATATTAGACAGAAATAACATGTCTTAAAATATTTAATGTATTCATGCAAATTAATAAACAATTGTATTCATTAGTCTACCTTTACTAAAAGCATGGACGAACAATGTTCAAAAATATCAAAGGCTATCATTTTATTTGTTCTCCTTTTTTTTCAGTGCATGAGAAAATGATATAAAAATAATAATCTGACAGAATTGGGCAAGGAGGACTGAAATAATTAGAGGGATGAACAAAATCAGAATTAGTTTAAGTGTTGAAGATAAAAACTTATCTACATATTAATATGAATATACTTTAGCTGAATAGTCCAAAATATGAGCAAGTCTTATACCTAAACATGAAGCCTTTTCTCTCAACCATTTGTTAAGTAGCTCAATTAATGTTATGAATAAAAGGCTGAAGTTCACCTTGACTTATAATTAGTATATCATTCTCCAAATCAATTCATAACTGAAATTATGAGTGTCACTGACATGGAAAGACTAAAAGTTAGATTACTAGAAAAATTTGATACAATTAATGCCGGTTTTGATGAGATGAATCAAAAAATCAAAATCAATTGGAGAGATAATGCAGAGATGGTATCTATGGTTCCAAACATTGTATAATATTTCCAAAAGCTGCATTTCAGTAGACAATACAATTAAATAAATCGATTCATTGAAATGTTCACCAACCACTAAACCCAATACGGTCAAAGCAAGGGATGCTTTATAATAGGAATGCACACATTTTGTTTTTCTGGGGAGAAGGTCATGCCTAGTTTTTTTACCAGTAAGTTTGTGAGAGAGAATAGAATGACACCATTTTTAAAAATTGTTTTCTGTGCATTTATACTCAATTGCAATTACATTTAAATGCAGTTAATACGATTATTCTCCAATCAATATTGAATAATTTCTATTTTCCTTTACATTAAAAAATAGTGCGTTAACTACCATTTTAAAAGCTCAGTAGGGTTGCATTAAAGGTGTTTAAAGTACTAAAGGTTTGTCCTGGATAGCTCAGTTTAATAAAAGTTGGACATTAGAATTACCTGCAAAATACATTCTGTATCTGTAGACCTACATGACATACCTTTGCTGCCCACAGCACCAAATCATAACACTATGACTGAGGGAGGGGGTGGGGAAGGAGCCCTAATTTGTTGCAGTCAACAAGGCAGATATTTTACAAGGCTTCTTCCCCTTCTTCAAAATCCCTATTTTGCAATGTTTATTTTTGAAAACTTAAGTTTCTCCCTTTCCTTCTATGTTATATCACCAAGTCTTTATGGGGGGAGGGGGTAATGACATATTGTGACGGAAATTATCTCAGTCATTTAACTGACATAAGAATCTAATAAACAATTATTCCTTGCTGCTCCTAAAGCAGAAGAGATATCAATTTTGTATTTGGAAGTTCCTAACACATTGAGTGTCTTTGATAGTCACTTTAAATTTTCTTCTTTCAACCACTCATTTTTCATGCTTAAAATTGATTTTGATAACTGTCCACTTGTATGAAGAAAGATTATAGATATGCTTTGGATTTCTGCATCATCTTTTAGAGCAGGGGTATCAAACTTGTGTCATCATATCGTTGTCACATGATGTATCATGACTCCCCCCCCCTCACTAAACCAGGCATGGCACGGCCAGCCTGTGGCACATCTGGCCTGTCGGCCGAGTGTGACAGTCCTGTTTTAGAATACCAATTACCTGGGCAAGTATGGAATTATTTGGATTTCTGCATCATCTTTTAGAGCAGGGGTGTCAAACTTGTGTCATCACAGCATTGTCACGTGATGTATCATGACTTTTCCCCCTCTTTGCTAAACTGGGCATGGGCGTGGCCAGCGCATGACTCATCTGGCCAGTGGGCGATGAGTTTGAAAACACTATTTTAGAATAACAATTATCTAGGCAAGTAAGGAATTATTATAGTCTGTCAAATGTGTACTTTATTTATAATACCTATTGCCTATATTCTTTTAAAATATTTTGTATGTATGTATGTATGTATGTATGTATGTATGTATGTATGTATGAAAAAAATATGTGCTTAGCTACTTACATAAAAAAGAAACCTTATAACTGAATTCTTAATTTCCCTAGATGAGACCCAATTCAACTGTTCAGTCAGATCTGGAGCCATCGCACAATTCTACATTACAAATCTGTGTGCACAACTAATCAACTTCAATTCCCTCTTCCCAATTTAATTATAAAACATTGGTGGAACAGTTAAATATGTACCAAGTGACCTTTTGCCTCAACCTGTCTGAAGCATTTACAAGGCTTCTGGCTCGGCAGTGATTTGTACAATCACTTGTATTTTACAGACAGTTGGACCATCCAACAACATTACTATCAGAAGTGCTCATGACCTCAGCCTTTACGCCAAGCTGCTGCTTGTGCAGCACAAGGAACTCTCAGTAATTACATGCAGCATCTATAATGCATCACACATAAAAGTGGGGTAAGGTTTGATGATTGTGTGGCTGTGGACAATTATGATTATTTTTTTTTGCCACTCCCCTCATAGATATTCTGTATCTAACTATCAGATACATTTACTCATGATTTTGAATCATGGTTTTTGTCATTTTCCTATTTTCTTATTGTTCTGTGACAGATTTGGGAGAAGTTAAGGGACTCTTATATCTCTTCTATACAGATTTTTTTTTTTAGTTGAATGATCTTAATTAGATATTTTTGACTGGTTGATTATTTAATTTATGCCACTAGAACAATTTTTAAAAATTCTTCACTACCATTTGATGGTTGTCCATCTATTTACCATATGTATATGCAGCTACTAGATAACTGCTGTTGAAGAACTAGCATTTAAGAAAAAAAAGTAACCATGGGAATTGGCGCAGCAGCTTTCAATTCCCTAAGAATATTATGTTGGGGAAATAATAAGGAATCCAAACTTCTACAAACAATGACACTAAGAAGGTCAAGAAGGATGTCTGGATTTGCTTTTAATTTTAATAGTATGCTACACATTTATTACAAAAAATAGCCAAAATGCTATGTATGAAGGAATACCAGAGACTGGATTACAGTTTTCACTGCCAATGCAGAAAATAAATAAAGACTAAAAAGAACATCTCATAAGAGTTTGCAAAGTATCCCTTCCTTTATCTGAAGTCTGGGTAGCCTGAGCAAACTGCCAAACCTTTTTTGTAGGGGCCTGCATATTCTGAAAATAATTTCCTTAAAATATATAATCGCACTCTCCATTCTGTTGAATGATGTTGGAATAAGAGCCTATTTGGTGTAGTATGAGTGTCGGCAACCCTTGGCTCCAGAGCCGCATGCAGCTCTTTTGTCCCCCTGCTGTGACTCCCTATTGGCTGAATCCACCAATGGCTGGCCCTGCCACTCATCCTTACCTCCCAGTCACTCCTCGCCTGGCCTGAGAAAGTAAGGGCAATGGTGAGGGATGTAGAGCTTCACATTCCAGAGTGGAAGCAAAGCGTCCCTATACAGGGGTGAAATCTAAAGTTACTACTGGTTCTGTGGACATGGCTTTGTGGGGGGGGGGATTTAATGTGATGGTGGGCGTGGCTAACTTTTTTTTTTACTTTTAAAAGCATTTTTTCTACAACCTCTTCAGCCAAGAAGTTGCAGAAAAAAATGCTTTTAAAAGTCTCTGACAATCAGGCAACTCAGCTGGGATCGCCAGAGGCTTTTAAAGGCATTTTTTTTTCTACAACCTCTTCGGCCAAAGAGGTTGCAGAAAAAAATGCTTTTAGAAGCTTCTGACGATCCCAGCTGAACTGCGCGGTTATCAGAGGCTTTTTTTTTAACTTTTAAAAGCATTTTTTTCAGTCAAAGAGGTTGTAGAAAAAATGTTTTTAAAAGTAAAAAAAAACAGCCTCTGATGATTTCACGGCTCAGCTGGGCACGGGAGGGGGCACAGGGATTTTTGCTACTGGTTCTCCGAACCATCCGCTGCCATCGCTACCAGATTGGGCAATCTGGTCTGAACCAGAAGCATTTCACCCCTGCCCCTACACCTGCTGGGTCTTGCGGGCACTTCTTCCAGCCCTTGTTGGTGCTGCATACACCTCGGTCACTCAAGGAGATGCGTGACTTGCTCTCCGCCCCGATACATTGGCTGTGGCTGATGCCATTGCTCTCGCTACCTCCATGGCCTGCCTACTGCTTTTGAAGTGTCTTGTGCAGCACAGTTAAATTTAGCGCCCTTCACAATGTGGGGGATGGCATCCCCTCATCCTCCTGGAGCCCATTATGACATGGAGCATCAGCCACAGCTGGGCTGGGCCAGTCTCTCGGAGCAGAGAGCAAGTTGTGGGTCTCCCTGAGTGACTGAGATGCAGCAACCACCAGGGGACGGAAGAAGCGCCCATGAGATGAGGCAAGTACAGGGGTGCTTCGCTCCTGCTCTGGAATATGGAGCGAGTCTCCATTCCCCGCAGTCGCAGAGAGAGAGAGGGAGGGAGAGAGAGAGGAGAGACAGGGACAGCAAGAGAGAGGTGAGACAGACAGAGAGATGAGAGACAGAGAGAGAAAGACACACACCTGTTTCCCACAGAAAAGAAAATACCGGGAGCCACAAAATCTGGGTAAGTGTGGCGGGGGGGGGGGGGGTTGATGTGACTGGGTAGGAGTGAGTGACATCGAAGTGGCTCCTTGTGTTTTCTTTTCTGTGGGAAACAGGTCCAAATGGCTCTTTGAGTGTTTAGGATTGCTGTTACCGTTACCCCTGATGTAGTAGTTGAGATGCCTGTAAATTCTAGTTCTGCCTTAGACATGAAGGATGGATGAAAGTTATTTCCTTTCAGTCCAACCTACCTCACAGGATTGCTTTGCAGAGAAAAGAGAATTATGTATGCCATTATGAGTTCTACAAAACAGAGATGGGATGTAAACATAATGATTATCCTATCTTTTTTCTTTCTTGCATGTTATCTGGAATCTGCCAATTGAGGCAGATTACAAAGGCTGAAAATAACCAAGTAACTTCCCTTTCCTTCTTGGATTGTATGAACTGAGGAATTTCCATGGAATTCTCTTTAAATGTCACTGAACTGTGGTACTGAAGACGAAGTAGCCATTAAAGTAAAATAATTATAATAATAAAGTGGGAAAGATGGTATTGTTGTTACAGTATTTTAGCCTTGGGATCTATTATAACTACAACTATCAGTGGCTAATTTCAGAAGAAAGAGACACAATTTTACTTGAAATATGATTTCGATTGAAATGTATTGAATTTTTAATAATAAAATCAAAGAAACGTTTACACAAAATTTCCCTTTTGTTTTTCTCTTTTTAAAACAGATTTTAATTAAATAAAATTTGAATCTGGGATTTCTTTTTCTTTCCACATGATTCTAAGTTCCCTTCCATTATAGACCATGAGAAATAAATTCAGATACCTTAGTAAAAACTGGCCTCGGATAAAAAGCACATTATTTATGATAAATGAGTGGAAAACTCACATCATATCCTATTTCAGAGAAATCAGTTGCAGCCTGCCAACCATCAAACTACCATGACATCAGCATAAATGCTTCATTTCTGCCAAAGATATAGTGATCATCCATATCTGGTTCTTGATTTAGATTAATGTCTATCTAGTTTTCATTTCTTGAAAACAAAAAATCTATTAATGTTAAATTTTAGAACATGAACAATCAATGTATTTCTAAATTACACCAAATTTCTAATTTACAGTTATTGATTGAAGACTAAGAAGATAGAACAACATATCTGTGCTCCAGAGGTGCACATCGCAACTGAATACTTGTTTTAAGTTTCCTTCAACACATTGTCATTTCAGAACTTTGATGCTATTTCCCCACCTTCATAGTAACCTTATAATAATCACATGGGACAATTTCATTCACAATGTTTTTCTATTCAGATGATGAACTGATGACTATCAGGTCCAAATAATGTTTTTCTATTCAGATGATGAACTGATGACTATCAGGTCCAAATAAAAATAAAATTATTTAATGCTATGTGCAGGCATGGTATATAGTTATGCAATAGATGGGAATCCTAATCAATGAATATCAAACTGTAGAATGCTAACTAGACAACTTACCATCACTGCTTATGCAGACTACTTGAGGCACTTGTGTACCAGGTCCACAATCTTTCTCATTATCTGGAATACACTCATCCAGGCTCACTATTTTCCATTCATAGCAAGAAGGCTCTTCACAGGGGATCGCTTCAATCAAATGGGGACAGTTGCCAGTGCCTCCTGTGGGTTCATTTTTGATGCGACGCTTTCTTAATTTAAAACCTTAAGTTTCCAAAATAAGAAACAATTATTTTGGTTTTATATATACTGGTAACACAAAAATATTAATTTTATCCATTTTGCAATTCCATATCCTACAAATAGCTATTGTAAGTTATTTCTTGTAATTGCTATCATACAACTGGGAAGGTAAATGTGTCATTGATTATCCCCCCAAACCCCAATAATATATCAATCACAGAAGACACAATTTTTCCTTATTATTGCCCAAGGGACAAGCAGTATATCAATCACTATAGCTTCACTACTTTTATTCTCACAACAGCCCTGTGAAGAAAGCTAAAAGAAGAGATAATGCCATTTGATAACCTATGAGCATCAGGGTTAAGGGAAGACCTGTTCCTTTTGTCTTCCTGAGTTTAATCCAATTTGAATTGTGATACTAATTACATAATCAAAGTTTAGGGATTTTCCATGTATTCTAAAACAAGAATGAATACAATTAGTAGTGCCCAGGTAATTTGAACAACATGAATAAGAAGTGTGTGTGGAATCACAGGGATGTGTTAAGAGGTGCCATGCAGGTCACGCATGGCATGTGGGGGATGGTATAAATCAAGAAGAATGCATGGCAGTTGCATGGATGTTTGAGAGGTGCTGCTCTGATCAAGGATAGCACATGGGGTGTGAGTCAGTAGAATAACAATAGCAACAGCACTTAGACTTATACACTGCTTTACAGTGCTTTACAGCCCTCTCCAAGCAATTTACAGTCTGCATATTGCCCCCAACAATCTGGGTCCTTATTTTATTGACCTCAGAAGGATGGCAGGCTAAGTCAACCATGAGCCTGCCAAATTGCAGGCAGCCAGGGGTCAGCAGAAGTAGCCTACAGTACTGCAGAGTCGCCTGCAGAGATCATTCTAATCTCTGCAGCAGCATGGCTCTTTGGGTTTGTCAGGGTGAAGAGGTGTTGCATGGGTCAGAGAGGGTGTGTATTGATGCATATGAAGTACTGTATGAGTCAGGTAGGTGGATGGGGAGGCAGCACAAGCCAGTGAGTGTGAAGGAGAGTACCATGGACTAGAAAAGCTACGCATAGGTATGCAACGCTGAGACTGGTAGAAGAAGTGAGGGAATGTGAGCCTGGCTGGAAAACTGTCAAAGAATATTGAAAATGAAGATCATGTGATGCCAGCAGTACCTCAGCAGTGCATAGTAGCAGCAGCCGCCAGTAGCACTGGAGCAGCTCAACTTTCTCAAATTTCATTCCTTTGCGCTTCAGGTATCTCAGATTTCAGAAACATTCTGTACATTAGACCAGTTGAGCTACTTTGGTTCAAAAATTGTTGCCCTTTAATGCTTTGTATAGTCCAATTAAAGATCACAACAATTAGAGTTTTAGTAGTATATAGATTTTCTGAGGGGAAAATATGTTGCAGGATAAAAGAATAAATTGAGCCTGAAAAGCATAACAACCAACATTTAGGTTGGTAAGAGGAAAAGGGAAAGAAGAGAATGCCAACTGGGAAGAGAAGACTATTTTGAAAACCTGAAAATGTAGATTTATAACACTGATAGAGAATAGAAAGAAAGAAGATTAAGAATGATAAATACTGAAGAAGGATATAAAGGGATTTGTAGAGATTATAATAGTTTACAAGCAGCAGCAAATGAAAGCAAAAAAAGCAAAAAAAAAAACTAATAATGAGAGCAGAATGATTTTCAAATAGCTAAGAGAGCACCTCAAAGACAATTCTGTAATACCTCTCTCTACTACTATGTAAAAATTCACAGATTTGCCTTCCTAATGTTAAAATTTAAAACAATTTGATCTCTCTAGAGGAAGAGTGAGGGAAAGTCTAGATCTCTAGTCCTTCTTATTCCTATAGAATAACTGTCACAAAAGAACTAATGAAATATTTATATTGATTTGCTTCCTTACACAGTATGTTTCTCAATTAGGGCTTAGTCCTTTTGTCCTTGGGAGGTATTACAGGAAGTTTAGATATTTTTCAATTTCCCCTTCCAAAATTGGAAAGAACAAGCTCTCATTCTAGAGAGGAACATAAGTAATTAATGCTTAGAGCTAGGAATTTGTACCCTTTCAATGTTACAATTCACCAGGATTAGTTGCACCAAACTCCGGAATGTGGCATTTGTTTATTAGCAGTAGATCTTCATAGACAAATATGAAAATACTATTTCGGTAAAGTATAATACAAATCATGGAGATATACAGTCTATCAAAATCAATGGAAAGAGAAACTATAAAAACCATGAATTATAAGAAGATCCAGAAAATAAATCATAAAAAATTATGTATCCATTAAGCTGCGTCAACTAAGTACGCAGAAAAAATAACACTCAGAAAATCTACATACCCTTTTTGGCTTGCTGGTCCCCACAGTTTTCAAAGGTACACAGTCCCCATGCTGACCAAGCTGATACCTCACACTCTATAGGACATGGGATGTGGCACAGCTGGGTAGTGCTGGGAGTAGGGCCTGTGCACAGTTTCCAATCCACAGGTTTAGAAGCTGTAAAAGAGAAGACAAAACATGAAGGGTTTTGTTTGTAAATATAAAGACAGCTTTGCTGAAAAAAAAACAAAACAAAAAAGTCAAGAAACTGATAACCTCCATCTTTAATCTTATTCAGTTGAAACACAGCCAATGAATTCTACTAGGCTAAATTTACACAGTATTATGGAAAGTTCAGAAATGTCTAGAAACCTAGACAAATTGGTGTGATGTCATTTTTTAATAATGTGAATTGTGGCAGTGGACCTTCTAAGGAGACAATGAGATTCATGGATCTGGAAATTGCAACCTGTGAAGAATGCCACCTCCAGAATATTATTTGGATTATTTCACCTTGTACATGTACTTCTGTTAAAGAATCTCTTTCTTTTGTCACCAAGCCAGATGACTGATTGGTTGACTGATTCCTAAACAATTCAGGAACCGGTTGCCTAAAAGGGACTAGTCAAATTTATCAATCCTGCTCTCTACTCTTTAGCTTCTAGATTGCTGTTTGATAGCCACATGAAGACAAGCCTTCTCTAAAGTAATAATTGTCATTTGAAATGACCCCCTTTTTTGTATATGTCATGTACAAGTCCCAAGTCCCTTGGGAGTTGGGCAGCATAGAAATGTGATAAATTAAATGTTCCAATGCTTATATAGTTGAGGTAACTTTTAAAACTTTTCCTTTATGTCATTGTTCACATAAACCTAGAAGAAGCCAAATACCATATTTTTTGGAGTATAAGACACCCTGGACTATGAGGCACACCTACCTTTTTTGGAGAGGAAAACAAGAAAAAAAAATCTGCCTTTGATTCCCAGCAATTTTCCTCCTTGCAGCAAACAGCAAACATCCTGCTTTAGTTTCACTTTTGTTTTCAGCACAACTTGATCAGCACCAGAAAAAAAATCTGCCTCCCAGCAATTTGCCTCCTTGCAGCAAACAGCGGAGGCCCACGCGGCAATAGGCAATGGCAACCCTGCAGTCTGAAACAGCTGAGGGTCGGAAGGCTGATCCAACCGACAACCAACTGCTTGTGCTAATCAGACTGTGCTGAATCTAAATCGGGCTGTTTGCTGTTTGATGCAAGGAGATAAATTGCTGGGAGGCAGAGGCCAAAGGGTGGGGCCAGCGGGTGGGCGGGGCTACATTTGGTGTATAAGACATACCTAAATTTTCACCCTCTTTTGGGGGGGGGGAAGTGTATTTTATAATCTGAAAAATATGGTAATTATATTTACCTTTTTTCAACTGATAATATTCCAGTTTTTACCATTTTTTATTTCACATTTTCTGTTCTTATTTCACTCTAGGTATGTTAAACTATTTCAATTATTTTAAATAAATGCTTAAAATTTTTAACACCTAAAATAATAAAAACCACTAAAGAATTATATGCCTAGCAGCAATTTTCCATTCTTATGCTTTTTATAACAGCCTTCTAGTAGTCTATTTAATTTTTAATACTAAAATTCCTAATCTGTGCATATTGGATCATCAATGCCGAAGTGTAATTGCATGCACTTTAAATATTTGTATTAATAATCTGAACTCTTTAAACTGAAAGCCCAAGTATTCCAGATGCAGAGAAACCCTAACTCTAACCCAGATGCAGAGAAATTCTTTGCTAGACCTGTAATTATAACCCATAAGTCTATTCAACTACAGAGAAATGAGCCCTACAAGATATTTGATTGGAACCTCAGGTGAATTACATACCTGTTATTTCAAAAGTGATGGAGAGAAGTGGAGCAGCACTAGTTTTTGATGTTCTCTGGGACTGACTTTCTGCAAAAATGTGGACAAAGACTCAATGAATACCAGAGAAGGAGAGGATAGCCTTAGATACAAATATGCTATATTTGACTCATAGTTTATATTAGAGATAGGGCATTCTCAGTGTAACAGTAGGATACACTTACTGTTTTGTGGCCAGACTTTATTTAGGCACTTTCCCCCTTCTAATAAAACATAGAGGAATTCCATTATAATTAGGTCTAATGAGAAAATCCTGCTCCCTGCTGACTTATAAATTTAATGTTTTGTCTTTTTATTAGTTAAATCTCTGAGGAAATAAAAGGTTCCTTTCTATAAGCAGTCAATGATTTCTTATATTTAAAAGGGACTTCGGGTTCACAGAATTTAAAGGCCAAACAGGCTTTGTTTTCCGTATTTCAGCCCAATGAAGATATATCTTATTGTAACGGATGCAAATAAAGAGGTCTTAAACTATGGAAAATTCAGTCTTCCAGGTTAAAAACAAACTAATTCCTAGAAATGCATTTCTCCCAGTGAAGGGTTTGATTGGTTGTTTAGGTAGTTGTGTTTGAAAATATTCTGTATCATCCTATTACCTTTTGTAGAAATTATAAGCAAAATGTATAGTATTTTGACTTAAATCACTGTATTAGAGTGAAAGTTAGCTACCTAGTCTTCTAGGTATTCTTCCAAGTATATTATATATTGAATTATATGTAGATAGATTGGATTGTGGGCTTCTAAACAAGATTCAGATAAAAATAAAATAAATCAAAAATAGCTCTGTTCCTGAAATACAGTTATGTAGATTATTTTTTTAAAAAAGTGTATGCAATCTAATGCATCTAATATAATCTGAGTGTTTTAGATTATTCTAAGATGCAAACCATGTGTATTGATTAAAATTTGCAATTTAGAAATTATTTTACAATGTTATAGGAAAAACGAAACATAATATGATACTATATGATTAGTATCATATTATATACTTAGACCAACATTCCTAGACTTCTTCCAATGTATTAACATTGTATCCGCCATGAATTTTAGGATTTCTGTTGTTATTTTTCTATGACATTTGAATGTATTAAACTTGGGGAAGATGACTTTTTTTACAAATACAATTTCCTGCAATGCATTCTTGTATAATTCCTCACAAAATTAAATGGAGATCATTTACTCAGTTACGATGTGTTTCTGCAATTTGTGTGCATATCTGTGTATTTAATCCCAAACCCTCACACATCCAGGTGAATGACTAGGTAGGACTAAAGAATAGTTCTAATACATGCAAAAGCTGAATGAAGTGAAAATTTCAGTTTGGGCAACCAAGCAAAATCTACCACTGCACATGAGAAGGACAGAGAAGTTGCAGTTGGAGAGTATGACTTTCCTCCAGCCTATTTCTTGAATTCATGGCAGTCAGTGATATCTGCAGGGTGTGGTTAAAAAAGTCAAGATGGCAGGCTGCAATCAAAGTTTTAGCTGCATTTTATGTGTGACACATTAAACAAACAGGCAGAGTTTTGATCATCCTGGTAGGGACATCATCTTAACTTTTTTGATCATGTTTATAAACATTCCTATGGCAGGCAAATTAAATATGTGAATCATAAATTTTCTGATTCATAGTTAACATTATTAACTATGATGCTACAGGTTTTCATGAATGTCAAAGATCAAAAATTTATTTCAGAAATGAAATATAGTTTTAAAAGAATAATAAAAATCTACCTTAGAAGATTTAGATTTTGTTTTTGTTTTGTTTGTTCATACCTTTTTTTTCCTTAAGTGTATTTAAATAAGAGAGGAGATTTTCATTCGCTTGCACACAATACATCTCTCGAGTCTGAATCCCACCTCCACAAAGGGATGTTTGATTTCCTCGTCGCTTATCCTGTTGGCTAAGTAAAGGATCAATGCGACATTCTGTCCATTCTGTGGTTCTCCAACCATATCTAAAGAACAATAATAATGAAAAAGGAGATAAATGCACAATGAAATAGCATGATGAATTTTTCCCAGAAAGATGGGTCCCAATGTTACTAATCAAGTGGCTCTCTTTTCTGACTTCACAAAAGTTATTTCTTACTTTTAAGAAATAAAGAGGGAAGAAGAGGGAAGAAAACATAGAAAGTTACCAATGAAAGGGAAATTGTATGATAATACTCTCATTTAGAAACATTTCCCAATGTAGTAAGACATAAATTATTTTTGTTTTAATTACTAGAATTGAATTTTCAATTAGTTATAACAGGTTGTAACATTATGTAAAATTAATGACACTGATTAATTAAACTTCAGATCTTATTGAGATGACTTGAACATATTTGGAAGCCGTAGACTTGTGATATTATTTTGGCCTCAGATACTTTCAGTCCATATACAGTAATTATGTAAAAAAACATTAATATGGCAGCTTCAGTTCAGACCTTTATTTTTTAGGGATTTAATTTGGGATTTCTATAAACTGGCGACATGACAAGCAATTCCTGTTCAGTATCATTTGTATTTATAAGTTGTTAAAGTATAATTAATGAAAATAAAATTAATAAAAGAGAATTTAAACTGAATACAGATTCTATTGAAATGACTTAAGTAACTGAGTCAAGAAAAATCCTAGTCATTTAAAATAGGAATTATGTGCAAACAGCATTATAATTTTCTGCTAAATTTCCTGATGCTTACTTATTACAGTAGGATATAATTATGAATGACCTTCCATAAGATTACACTACTTAGTCTGGATAAAGCTTAAGGAAATATTAAAACTATGAATTTTAGGCCAAATTAGATAATTGTTCACAGAATAAAATATTATTATTATTATCTACAACTACTACTGCAAATTTCTGCTTGGAAGAAAAAACATTCTGGATCTGTTCAAGCTGAAATCATAATTTGAAATTAAATGGTACCAAATATAAAATAATATCCAAGAAACCTATGCTCTGAAAATGTTAAGGGTTGAATGAAAAATATTTTTAAACTTCAATTTCCTTTTTGATAAGTGACCTTGGTGCTAGGTTTTGGTTTTTTTTTACAATTTGTTCATGTCTTCCTTTTTTTTTTTGAAAGACATATGGAACCATCCTCTATTTCTCTTTGTTGAAATGTATGCTTCCCTGTGTGTAACCTATTTACAATTTTTTCTTTGTCAGGATGATAACCAATTCTGCAGAAGGCTCCTACTGAGCTCAGCAGTGCTGATGAATGACAAGAGTGTGTGAGCTTCCGATCAGCCAGTGCACAACATTTCCAGTAAGTTAAATCTCAATCATCCTTGTGAAGAGAAAGAAATGCCACAAGATACTCTACTCAAAGAATACTTTAAGGAAATATCAAGGGAACACTTCCTTAGGCCACAAGAGGAAAATGAATACACATATTTATTTTCTCTAAAGGAACAAAAACGATAATTTTATCCCTAAGCAAATTCTATATTACAAATATGTGGAAAATATTCTGTATTAGACATCAGAGAAGGAAACTGGGGATTATCATCCTGCAAGTGGTACTTGAATCAAAACCTGGTGCAAATTATTCTGGTACTATGGAAGCTATAGCAGCACCATTCCTTCCTGCATCACAAAACCCTCAACACTAAAGGAGAAGTTCATGCAGAACATACTCTACATACATAGCTGTGTTAATAGCACATAGATCATAGACTCCTCCCATTATTTATTCAACTGAAATGTGGATTTAGAATTCTCGCTTAACTTACTTAAGGACTCACAGTGCCAGAATAACATGAGCCTCAAGGTTGTATATAAGGGATGCGGTGGCTCAGTGGCTAAGACTCTAAGCTTGTCGATTGAAAGGTCGGCAGTTCAGTGCTTCAAATCCCTAGTGCCGCGTAACAGACTGAGCTCCCGTTACTTGTCCCAGCTTCTGCCAACCTAGCAGTTCGAAAGCATGTAAAAAATGCAAGTTGAAAATAGGAACCAGCTTTGGTGGGAAGGTAACAGCATTCCGTGGGCTTTTGGCATTTAGTCATGTGGGCCACATGACCACAGAGACATCTTTGGACAGCATTGGCTCTTCGGCTTTGAAACGGAGATGAGCACCGCAACCTAGAGTTGGGAACAACTAGCACATATATGCAAGGGGAACCATTACCTTTACCTTTTATAAGGTTGTATAATGCTAAAGATCTTGAGATATATTGACACTTACGTGATACAAGCAGTCACTCCATCTCCTTGAGTTACACACTGCTCTGTTTCTTCTAGGTTTGGACACTCACTTTCACTGCCAATAGGAAATTGCTTGATTGTCCGTGTTCTTGTACGATATCCTTTCGAGGATGTCATATCAAAACATGTTTTGGAACATGGGCTCCATTCAGACCATTCTGACACCTGGCATTCCTTCATGATCACACAAGATTGGAATGTAATTGGCAATTTTTCTTGTTGACAAAAACTGTAAAAGAATATTAGAATGTTTAAGAAATGGATTACTTCATTAAGTTCCTAATTATATACCTTAACCAAATTTGCATTGTTAGTACAATAGCTATATCTTCTGAGAAACATAGGTTTCTTCACAAAACCAATTCCTACATGCCTTTTGTTATACTCAAAACTGATTGGGTTGTTAATAACACATTTGAAGAATTATTTTACTAATTCCTCTGATCAAATGCTGTAATTTGGTTTCAGCATTAGTTCAATGTTAATTACAAAAATGATAAAGGAACTCCATATCATTGCTGTTTGCTATTTTGATGAAACAAAGCATTAAAATATGTCAGAAAGCTCACACTGGTATAACCTAGTTTGCTATGCCTGTATAGAAAAGTAGAAATCCATGACCTGGTGGCAGTAACATTTTAAATTCCAGTAAACAGTAAGGTATTTTAGAAAAATTCTTAAATTTCTGAGGGAAAAGATAATTCTACAAAATGACATGAATAGTTGTCCCTCTCATCAATATATGAGGTAATATCAAAAATATATGACTAAGGGTGGCTATCTGTTTGAAACACGAATTGAAGATTTAAATTTAAATCTATTCACATGTTCGTTTGGCAAAGAAAAGATTATATATCTGATAACATGGTTGGTTTACTTGTTTATGATGAAAAT
Source organism: Coluber constrictor foxii (assembly GCA_038048745.1). NCBI lineage: Eukaryota > Metazoa > Chordata > Lepidosauria > Squamata > Colubridae > Coluber > Coluber constrictor. The sequence continues at coordinate 138,325,489 of CM075961.1, read as the reverse complement.
TAGAAAGAAGGGTCATGGGAAGTTCTGAATGTGGGACACAACATATTTTGGATGTGACAAAGATCAACTTCGAGAAAAAATGTACACAGAAAAAAGGAAAGAGACAGAGGGGAAAAAATGAAGAAAGGAAAATGATGAATGAAAAGATACTAGAACATAAATTAATCTCCCAATGGAATTAACAGAAAATGGACCAAAAGGAAAAAAATATGGAAGACAGGGAAAATAATTGTGTTACAGAATGCCACAGAACTGCAGATAATGGGAATGACAAAAAAGGGTAATTGGTGGAGGTTGTAGATGAGAAAAAATGTCTATAATTGAATGTTACAAAACAATGGGAAAGATATGATACAATGATGGGCATCTGTAAGTAGAAACTTGAATGTGTAAGTGATATTATAAAGCAAATAATGCTATATGGTACATGACATAAACTAGAGCAACTAGATGAATAACTGTTCACCAAAGAAGGAAAACTCAGAAATTTTAAGATGTGCAAATACCAATAAAAATAGTGGAAAGAATGTATATACTGAATATATTATGTTCAATATATTATACAATATATCACATGTTGTATGTTGCAAGATGCGAGTTTATATAATGGACAGCTGATGAGCGCTTTAACATATGGAAGTGGAAGGTGTATATGCCATGAAAACATAAAAGAAGTATATATTGTAAAATAAGGGAAGAAAGGGTCAAGCATGAACAGTTGCTGAATAAATGTGGATGGAAAACAGAAGTGAGTAACCTGCATGTAAGAAGTACATTGAAGTGGTTTGGTTATATAAAGAGAATGAATGAGGATCAACTGCAAAACAATTAAATATAAGAAGAATAAATAGGTTCAGATGAAGGGGAATAGAGTTGATAAGTTCCTGAAAAATAGGTAAGTTTAAAGAACAAAAGACAATGTATATTGCAGCATATGGATGTGATAGAAGCAAGGGTGATTTATAAGGCTAGAAAGATACAAAGAGGTAAAGTGAATTGTGTTGCTGTAAATCAGATTTATTTATACTCCTTTTTCTTTTTCTTATCTCATGCTCTTTGATTTACTATTTCTCGTTTATTTTCTGTGTTCTGCATAATGTTGCATGCCCTGAAAGGAAACAACATGACAGGTATGTATGTGTGTAGTTAGAGGAAATCAAAAGGATAGATTATCACAGTGATTGAGGACCATTTGTTAAAAGTAGCAGTATTCATTGATTTAGATCATTTCGCATTAGTCAGAACTGCTGTTACTTAAATAGATAGAAGGAATCTTACTAATAGTTAAAAGTCAAGTCAAGAAAAATTTTTTTTTTAAAAAAATCTGGTATGCTGTACCTGTCATTGTCTTTTTAAAGAATCCATTTTTCTGGACTAATATAAAAGCCACATGAATCCACGAACAAATGTGTTTCACATTAAGAAAGCATTAAGGGAGTAGGAAAAATAGCTTCCACATGCTTTGCGGAAATCCATCATTAATATGTACACTTTCCGTACATGTTTCAGATCCTAATACAGCACACCTTTGCTTAGCAAGACAGCCTTATGAATCCAATCAATCCCAAAGGTGCTTTTTTCAAAAGGTAATTGGACTTTGTTTTTACTTGAAGACATTTTGCTTCTTAACCAAGAAGCTTCTTCAGAATGGATCCAGAACTGAAAAAGCTTCTTGAATGAGAAGTGAAACATCTTCAAGGAAAAACAAAGTCCAGTAAAGTTCAAAAGATCCTGGTAGCTCAGCAGACTAAAAAGCATTGTGATTAATATCAGCTGTCTGCAATTGCTGTAAATTCAAATCTCACCAGGCTCAAGGTTGTCTCAGCCTTCCATCCTTTCTAAGGTGGGTAAATTGAGGACCCAGTTTGTGGGGGCAATAAGCTGACTTTGTATAAATAAACAAAAGTATGAAGGCTATTGCTTAACATATTGTAAGCTGCCCTGAGTCTCCAGAGAAGGGTGGCATATAAAACAAATTTTAAAAAAAGAAAAAAACGAAGTCCAGTTGCCTTTTGAAAAAAAAGACCTTTGGGATAACCATGAGCTGGATGACTCAGAATCTCGACAGACAATCCAATCAATCAATTTACTAATAACAACTATGTATTTAAGTACCAGCATCTCAATTACTTATATAATGACAAACTCTGCAAGCATCACTTATTGATCTAAATATATATTCATAAATATCTCTCTCAGCAGCTTGATGACCCTGGGAAGTGAAAAAAACATCCAAAAGACAGCAATAACAAGCCTTTAGTCCAATTTGGTACAGTTACCAAGAAAATTCTATGTATGCCATCACCATGAGTTGAGCTCTATATAAATAAATACAGCTATAGACGTAATAATCCTTTGGAACCTATTTCAACTATCACATTGAACTACAACAACTAGATACAAAACATTTTCTTCCCGAATGCCATCACTCTGCTAAACAAATAATTCCCTCAACACTGTCAAACTATTTACTAAATCTACACTACTACTAATCTTCTCATCGTTCCCATTATCCATCTCCTTTAACTTATGACTGTATGACTGTAACGTTGTTGCTTGTATCCTTACGATTTATATTGATATTGATTGTTACCGGATTGCTTATTTGTACCCTATGACTATCATTAAGTGTTGTACCTCAGAATTCCTGATGAATGTATATTTTCTTTTATGTACACTGAGAGCATATGCACCAAGACAAATTCCATGTGTGTCCAATCACACTTGGCCAATAAAATTCTATGGTTCTATGGTACATACACATCATCAATCTTTCCTTTTTGTATTCTTTACACTCTCATGTAACAATAAGACCAAGGAATCCAAGACAACTTTAACCACTCTTGTTTTAACAATTGTTTTAATTTAAAAGAAATCAGATGAAGTGTTGGATGTAAGTGAAAATAGCCATTACAAAAGTTTAGTTTTCAATCAAGAAACAATAAGAAAATATAGGATTTTCAAGACTATAAATAGAGGATAGAATCTCAATCAAAACAAGAAGTGATGAATCTTTGTAAATGAACTTGTAATGTCAGACAATTATTTTAAAAATAATTCACTCTATCGAAAATGCAGGTTACTACTGTAAATCCCTTACCTAGAGTTTTATTAGGTTCAATATGTTCTCAAATTGTCTCAGGAATTAGCATTATACAGAAAAATAATGGCATTATTTTTGTTGCCAGGTGAGGGAGAGTATTTAGGGGAGAATATTAAAAAAACTTATATAGCAATGCTTCACTGAGGCAGGGAAATAGTATATAGGAGAATGCAAGGCACAGCATGAGACATAGATTATTTCATGATGTGCTGGTTGCTAAGTGCTAGTTTCATAAATTGATTCTAAACACCCTACTAAGATGTAAGATGCATAAATTAGTTTCCAGTCTGCTTTACTGAAGCATCTAACTTCATTTTTAACATAAGAACAATATCAGACTGTATCTGTGGAGAGTGATAATTGTTCAGGAAATCACCACCACCATTGTCTAAGTATCAGATAATATTTTTAAGTAACATATTACAAGCATACAATATAATGTACAAGAAATTATCAATCTACGATATAATATATTGTAAATTGATAAACTGGTTATATAAAAAAAATATTCCCCCTGCCTAAAGTCTGAGCTTCAACAAACCAGTTAAAATGCTTAATTTAATAAAACAAATGCTATTTCAATATCTACATAGTTTTATTTTTAATTATAAATTTAAATAACTTTTTACGGATGGTGCTAGAAAACAGATACACTTGCAAAATTAAAGCATAAAATATTAGCAATATACCCATCAAAATACCCATTTCAATATAATTAGCCATTCTATTTATTGTTTTTTTTTACTATCAAATAAAACTAAAAAATAATACACTGCGTATAGCGAAGAAAAGGCCGGTCATCAGCCATAAAAAGAAAAAAAAATTATAGATGGGAAAACTGTTTCTCAAATTAAGCTGCTACAGTCTAATGCATGGGTGTCAAACTCGCCACGTCAAATTGCCATGCATTATGTTTCATGGCATTTTTCCCATTTGTGAAGCTGGGGTGGCATGTGCATGACTCATCTGGCCCATGGGCCACCAGTTTGACACCCGTGGTCTAATGCAATGGCAGGATCTCATCTCTCATGATAAAAATAGAATCATTCAGTTGTGACATAAACTCCATCACTGATGTCATCATGATGCTGTTTTCCCCACTTGCCCTTTTCCAAACTTTGCATACGCCTCTGGTTCAATGCTTTGAGTGATGATGAATATAGGCTATCCCCTTTTCAAGTAACAAATCTCAGTTATAGTCTTCTATTCCATAGACCCCTGTGAAAGAGGCTTTTGAATATCCCCTGCACAGGGTCAGAACTAAACTATTTACTTCCAAATGCTCACTTTTTAAATGGTCGGCTTGATACTCATTTCCATTTAGTTTTGCTATCAGCATTAATATCTGATGATAAAGCAAATTAGAATGCCCTCATCTGTCACATGCAACTTTGCTCGACAAGTTAATTCTACGGCTGGACTCTTAGCACATTCTGTAGGAACGCAGGCTCCACCTCATTCTGATGAAAAGTATATAACTACATAAAGAGCTTTCTGTACCTTGTTAACTCAATTTCTTCTAAATAGCTATTGTTTATTAAAATTTCCGGGCAGGAAACATAGAAAGGCACACTTGGAGCACCGAGTAACAACTTGAGTAACATAAATATTAGGTTTCAAACAGATCTTTCCTCTGTCTAATGCTCCCTTGCCATTTCTCACCCAGCCCCCTCCCAATAGCTGTAAACTGCCTATTTATTCCTGAGTTTATTGTTATTATTTTACTTCGGCAGTTCCATATTATTCCACTCTTTTATTCCTTCTTTGCTAAAAGTGTTAGCACTTATTTTTCTCTACTTGATTTCCCTTTTGATTACAGACTGATTCTTCCATTGTTCTGGAGTGAATAACGTAACTAAATTCAGTAGGGGAATGCTGCCAACATAATCTCTGGGTACACGTAGAAAAACAACAATTGAATGCTGAGTTGTTCTTTCCACTTCAAACTGAAAGGAAAGAAAAAGACACTCCTATATGCAAAGAACAAAATAGTTCCAGGTTAAATATATAAGAATATCTCATTTATCAGAAACGGTACATTTAATTAATTATACTGTATTATCTTTACATAAAGCAGGGATTGATTTTGTATTCCAAAAGCTGAGAGATTCAGATTATGGTAAAATATAAAAATTCAAGAGTTTCCTTATTTATTTATTTAGGATCCAATCTCAGTCTGTCACCGGGACCAGAGAGTTAGTCTTCCAAGCTTTTGGACTCATGCTGGAGTCCCTCCTCAGGAAACTTTTCTCTATATGTGCACTGGACTATTCTATGCATAGTATTTATGAGGCTGTGTGTGGCTTTTTAGTTGTTAATTGGAGTGTTGATGACCAGCTATTAAGTCATTGGTTATGGTTTCCTTGTGCTGCTATGCCCCTGACTCCTATGTACTTGGTAAACTGGTGACAAATCAGTAGTCCTGTTGACAGACAAGGAGCCTGTTTTCCGGATTTCAATCGTTTCCCTGGCTATTTTTTGTCCCTGCTCAGCCAACAATCCAGTAAGAGTCTGAAAGGTTGGAAGACCAAATCTCTAGTCCTGGTGATTGGCTCAGATTGGATCCTGCAACATTATCTTGGGTTGCATATATTTGCCTTCATTTGTACTATTTAGTTTTCGGAATTATTTATATGTCTCTAAAATACTTTTTGTATTATTTATACCTCTCTAACAGTACCTTTTATTACTATTTTTAAAATACTTTTTTTTAAAAAAATACCTTAAGTGTTATTAAGGTATTAATACCTTAATAACATAGAATTCATCACAATTGTATATATATTGTACAGACTTAATAGTTGGGGGAAACAACCTGCTAACTTTAGATATAAGTTCCACTCGGACCATAGAGCAGAGAGAAGTTTCCAAGTATTTTTCAAAGACTGGCCAAAGAAAGCCAGGAGCTAAAAAAAAGAGTTTAGTGCAGTCAGTGGCTAAAAATCATAGGTGTCTCACAAATTCCTGATTTCACATCTTTTATCTACCACAAATCTGACTGTAATCCAATGACAGTGCTATTAAATGACTTAATTACTCAGAATTTGATCTTAGTATGCTTCTGCATAGTTACTTCTTTCGCCCTACTCCCCTCCAAAGCATTTCTACACATTTTATACCATGCTGCAAGTATCTCTCAGCTGCCATTGCTCAATGACCATGTAGTCTACCAGTGAACTAGCACTACCTCCAGGTGATCACTGAAAGAGCATCCAAACAGCATCATGTTCTGCTCCCATTCTTCTACTGCCTCACTGCAATTATTTTCCCAGCTGGGGAGAAAGTCATTGTTATATTGACTTCAGCAAACTAGAGGGGGACCAATGAATTGGAAGGTGAGATAGAACAAGAGTTCTTGTCAATAGAAAACTGTCTACCTTGCAGTTCCATCTTTATAGTTTCTTGATATGTGGCAGCTGAGCCACAACTTTAGCAGAAGAGCTCCTAAATAGCTCCATTATCAGGAGCACACAAGGGCACATATAAAGAGGCCCTTACTCTCAAGACACATATATTTAAAACATGAGGATAATAAAAATGTTGCAGCAGAAGATGTGTACATTCTCAGCGATTATATAAATCTTCAGAACATTTATGAGAGATTATGGGGATAATAATTAGGAACCCTGCCTTGCATCCAAACAATCTTATTGCATGCATTTTTGCAGATATTTTGCTGTGCTATTATAAGATACAATATAGTTATCAGGTTCTTTCTTCAGATCCGGCTTTCAAAATGGGAATAAAAATAACAGGTTTTTGTCTTCATACTGTAATTTCTATGATTTAAACTTTGAGTGGGGATGAGATATGTCTTGATTGGGTTAATATTGTTCTTAAACCAGGTCTTATCAAAAGCATAAAACATACTAAGTCAAAAAGAATTACTTTAAGCTGCAAATATAATTTCTTTGGCACTTAGTCCTGACAACGTTGCTTCATCTTCAGAAATGGATGAATCAAACTGCTTTTTTGCAATGATTAGCTATTAGTTCACCTTCACCAGTATTATCTATTCTAACTGGCAGAAGCTCTCTAGAGTCTCCTGACTGTTTCCTGAGATTGATTATCTTGTCTACAAGAGATGAAAGTTATGATCATATTCATGAGCAGATTACAGTCATGTTCCAACCCTATTTACCTTTTGCACTGACCCATTTAAATCAATGAAGCTTAAGCCATAAAATAGGTCAGGCAATGGGAACCCTCATATTTACTGAAATGAAGTTTCCAGAAACTCCAGGGTTGTTAAAGAAGTTCAGATGTAGAATGCTGAGATTTGTAGCACCTGAAGGATAATGGTTCTTCTCCATATTTATCTAATAGTAAAAGGTAAAGAGTTATAATAGGATGTGGAAAAGACAATGGAAGACCTGGCAAAGAGCGGCTACCTAGAGAACAATCTGATAAGAGGCAGCATAGCCCACAATTGCAAAGTGGGTAAAGCAAGCAGCTCAAATTATTGGACTGCAAACCTGATGGAAGGAGAAATGCAAGACTTGCAAGAGTCTGTTAATGTAGTTTTACACTAAAGTAGAATTAGATTACCTTATCTATGGTCTACCTACATCTACCTACATATCTACAAAATGAAGCAGAGCACACAGGCTGTTAGAATTTTGTCAAGAGATATGATAGTCATAGCAAACATTTAGCCAACACAGAAATCAGATTGACTATGTGCTCTGCAGCCAAAGATAGAGAATTTCTATACTCAGTCAGTAAAAACAAGATCAGGAACTGACTTGACTCAGATCATGAGCTTCTCATTGCAAAATTCAGGCTTAAATTGAAGAAAGTAGGGAAAAGCACTAGGCCACTCTGGTATGATTTAGTTCATATTCATATTCATATCCCTGATGAATATACAGTAGAGGTGATAAATAGATTTAAAGAATTAGATATGATAGACAGAGTGCCTGAAGAACTAGGGACGGAGGTAGCAATTAAAACTATCCCAAGAAAAAGAAACACAAGAAAGCAAAATGCTGTCTTAGGAAGCTCTGTAAATAGCTGAGGAAAGAAAAGAAGCAAAAGGCAAGGGAGAAAGAAAAAGATACACCCAGTTGAAATCAGAATTCTAGAGAATAGCTAGAAGAGATAAGAATGCCTTCTTAAATGAACATTGCAAAGAAATAGAAGAAAACAATAGAATAGGAAGGACCAGAGATCTCTTCAAAAAAATTGGAGATATGAAGGGAATGTTTCATGCAAAGATGGGCATGATAAAGGACCAAAATGGCAGGGACCTAACAGAGGCAGAAGAGATTAAGAAGAGTTGGCAAAATTACACAAAAGAACTATATAAGAATGAGCTTAACATCCCTGATAGCCATGATGGGGTGGTCACTGACCTTGAGCCAGACATCCTAGAATGTGAACTCAAATGGGCCTTGGGAAATCTGAACAATTACAAAGCTAGTAGAGGTGACAGTATTCCAGCTGAGCTATTCAAAATCTTAAAAGACAATGCAGTAAAAGTGCTACACTCCATTTGCCAGCAAATTTGGAAAACTCAACAGTGGCCACAGGATTGGAAAAGGTCAGTTTACATTCCAATTCCAAAGAAAGGCAATGCCAAAGAATGTTCAAACTATTGCACCACTGTACTCATTTCACTTGCTAGTAAGGTTATGCTTAAAATCCTACAAGCTAGGCTCCAGCAGTATGTGGATCTAGAACTACCAGAAGTACAGGTCGGTTTTTGAAGAGGCAGAGGAACTAGAGATCAAATTGCCAACATACACTGGATCATGGAGAAAGCTAGGGAGTTCCAGAAAAATGTCTACCTCTGCTCCATTGACTATGCTAAAGCCTTTGATTGTGTGGATCACAACTAATTGTGGCAAGTTCTTAAAGAGATGGGAGTACCAGACTCATTATTTGTGTCTTGAGAAACCTATATGTGGGTCAAGAAGCAACGGTGAGAACTGTACATGGAACCACTGATTGGTTCAAAATTGGGAAATGAGTCCAGCAAGGCTATATACTGTCACCCTCCCTATTTAACTTATATGCAGAACACATCATGAGAAAAGCGAGGTTACATGAATCACCAGTTGGAATTAAGATTGCCAGGAGAAATATCAACAACCTCAGATATGCAGATTATACTACTTTAATGGTAGAAAGTGAAGAGGAACTAAAGAGCCTCTTGATGCGGATGAAGAAGGAGAGTGCAAAAGTTGGCTTGAAACTCAACATTAAGAAAACTAAGATCATGGCATCTGGGTCTCTCAATTCCTGGCAAATAGATAGGGAAGAAATGGAGATAGTGAGAGATTTTATTTTCCTGGGATCCAAGATCACTGCAGATGGGGATTGCAGTCATGAAATTAAAAGACGCTTGATCCTGGGGAGGAAAGTTATGGCAAATCTAGACAGCATATTAAAAAGCAGAGAAATCACCCTCTGCCAACAAAAGGGCGTATGTTTAAGGCTATGGTGTTCCCAGTTGCAATGTATGGCTAATGAAAGTTGGACCATAAGAAAGGCTGAGTGCCAAAGAATTGAGGCCTTTGAACTATGGTGCTGGAGAAGACGCCTGTGAGTCCCTTGGACTGCAAGGCAATCAAACTGATCCCAGAGGAGATCAACTCTGACTGTTTTTTAGAAGGCCAGGTCCTGAAGATGAAACTCAAATACTTTGGTCACCTAATGAGAAGAAAGGACTCACTAGAGAAGAACTAATTCTTGGAAAGATTGAGGGCAAAAGAAGAAGAGCACGACAGAGAATGAGGTGGCTGGATGGAATCACTGAAGTAGACAGTGTGAGCTTAAATGGACTCCAGTGGATAGTAGAGGACAGAAAAATCAGGAGGAATGTTGTCCATGGAGTTGCGATGGACTGGACATGACTTCGCAACTAACAACAATAACCTAATAAAGCTGACAAGGTTTCCTGCAGCTGAACAAAAATCCTTGTGACTACATGTACAAGCACATGGTTTCCATGGCCCCAATATGAACCTGGTTCATTACTGCAATGCTTTTGGATCTTTTTAGTTTAATCTACCATACTAGGCTTTTCTAATGGTTTCTCCCCAAAGTGTTAGCCAGGCCTGACTCTACTTAGCTTCCAAACTAGGCAATGTCAATAAAAACAGTCCACAGCGTCAGTTGCATGAATACCTTGCCCAACCCTTAGCAATCAAGAGCTGGGAATGGATAGTGAACAACCAATTACAGATAGCGCTTGACTTATGATCATTTATTTAACAATGATTTGTAGTTACAATGGCCTCAGAAAAGGTGCAGAAATGAAGGTCATGAAGATCTAAGATCCCTTTCAGCACCCCACCAGAAGAGTTTCTTTCCATGCACAGACGAGAATTCACATCCTTCTGCAATCTACAGGAACGATGCTTAGGTCTTCATGATTTAAGCTTTGTTTCTGCACTCTGTGGAATGATGTCAGCTCTCCTCCATGCATTAAAGAAAGCTGCTCTGGTGGAATACTGAAAAGCTTAGATCTTCACGATTTAAATTTCTTACCTGTACAAGGGATGAAATCCAGCAGGTTCTGACAGGCTCTGGAGAACTGGTAGCAGAAATTTTGAGCAGTTCAGAGAACCAGCAAATGTCACTTCTGGCTGGCCCCAGAGTGGGGAGGGAATGGGGATTTTGCAATATCCTTCCCCTGCCACGCCCACCAAGCCACACCATGCCCACCAAGCCACAGAACCGGTAGTAAAAAAAAACCCTGGATTCCACCACTGATCTGCACCCTACCAAAGGAGTTCCCTTCTGTGCGTGGAGGAGAGATGATATCCTTCCATAGGGTTCAGCAGCAAAGCTTATATCTTCATGATGTAAGATTTCTTTTTGCCTAGCAATTTCTTTCAATGCATGAACGGATGCAGAACTCTTTCTATAGGGTACGGAAATGTATCTTAAGTTGATACTCTCCATTCCACCATGCCTGGGAAGCCTCCAAAGAATGGTGCCCACTTGCAGAATGGTACAAGCTGGTCTCTATAAGAAACCATGCCTTGCATTGACTGTGTGTAAAAGATAAGTGGAGCAATTGATATGCTCTGCAGTGTTCCAAAACCAACTGATGCTTCAGGTGCAGTGGATACTGTGGATGTTGGTGTGCCTTGTAACCCAGCCAGGGTTCCCTGAGTCTGGTGGGCCAATGAGATATGAAGGCTCCAGGGACTCCACCTCACACACCGCTTAATGTCCCACATGATCAGGGGTGGGTTCTAAAAAATTTTTATTACTGGTTCTGTGCATGGCTTATTTTGTGGGAGTGGCTTGATGGTCATGTGATAATATTTTAGGATTTAGCAGAGGTACTGGTCTACCAGGCTTTTAACTGCTTGCAGAGCTGTACCGGTCTACCCATTTATTTTTGCAGGCACTGATCTACTCGTGTTTTTGCAGGCACTGGTCTACCCATTTATTTTTGCAGGCACCAGTCTACTCATTTGTTTTCTTTTAACACTGATCAGCTTTAGGATGGCCTTTTGAAGGCCCATGGCAAGAGTTTAAAATTTTTTTTCCCTCTAGCCGTCAGCTGGGACTCAGGAGGCAGCAATACATTAGGAGTGAGGCCAAATAAAAGATAAGAATAATTCTGGGGGTGGGCGGGGGGGCAGGGGGGCAGCAGAACTGGTTCGGTGATGTCATATCATCACCGCTACCGGCTCGGCGGAACCGGGCGGAACCCACCACTGCACATGATCACTTAATAACTGCAACTGAGAGAGACAGGATTTCAGTTATTGAGTGAAGCAGTCATGTGGGCATCTCATTTAATAACCAGTGCACTTAACGACCAACATTATGGTCCCAATTGTGATCATAAGTTGAGGACTATCTCTATATTAAGTCACACCCTCAGTTCATCTAAATGAGAGCAGCAATAAAAAGACATCAGGAAGGAGAGAGAAAGAGAGAGAGAGAGAATAAGTTCAATTACTGGATTTCCCTCAGACTATACTCAGGTTACAGAAGTCTGATTTGAACCCTATAAAGTATTTGTATTTCCTTAATGACAACTCTCATAACAGATCACAATGCATTATTTATTTTTACTGTTTCCTATCTTTCTTATTATAAAGGTTTTTTGGAATCATAGAACTTAGTAAGAAAAAACACTATGTTATGCATTTGCAACAAAAGGAATAGTTTAATTACCACTTTTAAAATGCTTTGCAGTGATACTCAATGGATGTTAAATTAATCCAAAGAAATATTAAGTAGAGAAAATTAATACAGAGCAAGGATGCACTCTGTTAATATGCTAATGAAAGCTGAGTTACATGTTGGGAATAACAGGATTAAAATATGAAGGTATAATTCTCAGTATTCTAATTACAAATTCAGCTGTAGGTTACTATTAGTGACAATTCAGGGTTGATGAATAAACTTTACAGGGAAACAGAAAAAAGTACTCAAATAAAATTCTTGGTGCCTTCATATGTACAACTTGACACATAAAAATCTTTCTCAGATAATTGGGTTCCTCATTTCATAGGAACACAGTATTTTTAATTGGTAATTTAGCTGAAATACCCACTTAAAAAGAATTTGTAATTTCTTTTATATACTTAGGTCAGCAAACAAAACCAAATCCCATTAATATATTTAACAGTTAGTAGAAAAATTAGAATCATGCTCATTCAATTCTTTAAGAATACGTACTATATCTGCAATAAATGCAGAAGAAAGACTTGTTTTTTGTAGTTGTCACTTCATTTATAAAGGGTGTTAATAGCTCCTTTTTTTGACTCTTTCTTCCCATTCTGTTCAGAGAATCATATATCTCAATTCCAGACATAGACATAGAGACACTGTCCCAATGCCTGAACTTTATTAACCTGCCCCTACTGTTTAACATCTGCATGAAGCTATTGGGTTAAATCATTTATGAACATGCAATCAAGTATGGTTAAAATGCTGCTGATACCCAGGTGTATATTTCAATCTGAGATGAGTCATATTGTCAAGGACTTGCCCCATGCTGTTGGAGTTCGATTGGAGAGAAACAGACTTCAACTAAATCCTGCCAAATGTTCTGGATTCTCCCAGTACTTTCCATTTTAAGCTCTGAATGGTACAGCACTCCCCAAGATAGAAGTGGTGCATAATATAGGAATTGTCCTGGATTTACAGCTCCTGCTGCTGCAGTAGTTGGCAGCTGTGGCAAATGTGCCGTTGCCCAGATTTGCCTGTTGTGTTAATTGTTCTCTTTACTTTCCTGCAATAGGAATAGGAATCCCTTTTCACAATGATTCATGCTTTTATCAGTTCACATATGGACTATTGCAATGTGCTGTCCAGTTACATGGGCTCAAAAGACCTCTCAGATGTTGCATCTGATCCACACCTAAGTACACCCATGTAAAACATCTGCTACATGACTGCATTAGTTACCACCAAGTTTTCAATGGGTGCATTTAATGGATGCTAGCTGTGACTTTTAAAGGCCTTCATGGCATATAGCCTAGCTATCTGATGGATTGCCTTTCTCCCATGATTTCTGCCAATCTGGCATTGTCTAGGAGTGTTTTCTGATGGGACTCAGGTGGCATGGCTTCTCTTTCATGGTTCCTGTCCTCCTGTAAATAGCTTCCTGTAAATAGTTTCCCTAATTTACTATCCTTTAAATACTATAGGCCTTGAAGGCCTGGATTTTCCCCAGGCACTAGGTAGAAAAGGATGTCCCACTGTCAGTAATTTTACTGAATTGTTTCGCATTTTATTTCTGGTTATAGTTAGTTGTTATTAGTTTACTCCACAAAGTTGGGGAAGCCTAAATGATTGATGTATATATATTCAGATAATACCACATTCAGTAGAAGCAGCATTAGATGATATCAGCAATTCAAATTTTTAACCTGAGTAAGTAACAAGAATGAACATAGATGAAACAGTGAATTAAGATGAACAAAAAAAAAGCTATTAAAAAAAACAATAAAAAAGGATTACCTTAAAGCAACCGTCTTTCCATTCCTGTGCGTGCACATCACCTGCCGGGTCTGATATCCAATTTGTATGTCCCAATATTTATTCTCCTGTCTGTTCTGCCTGTTATGATTCCTTTTCTTCTTAATTAATTCCCGGGTTTCTGGATCCCGAATGTTCTTCTCCTTTTCTTTCTCCTTTTCTTTGTTCTTCCCACGTTTCCTTGCCTGCCTGACATGCCGCAAGTGAGGAATTGAACAGGTACTCCAGGACCCCACACTCAGACTATATAGGTTTTCTTCAGTGGCACAGAGGGCTGAGCTACAAGTCTGAAACTCTGTCAGATTGGGGCAGGAAGAACCCCCATAACGAGGAGGAGCTACAATATGGCGAAAACGGTAGGAGAACCCTTTGCCGCAGCTCTTAGAACACTCTGTCCAGGCTGAGAAGTCAGATACAATGCAGTCTTGCTGGCAAGGGATGAGACATCCCTGTTCTAGCTGAGGCTTTGGCTCAAAGTATTCACATATGGCATCCTCAACTATCACACCATTTGATTTTTGGACACAAATAATATCTCTCCTCTGAATTCCTTCTTCCCCGTTCACACATACTGTTGTTTTTTCAATGCTTTTTGAAAGAATGGGCTGACACTGGTTCCAGTTGCCCAGCTGCCAGTCATACAGTTCCTTGTGCCAGTCACAAACTCTGAAGCAATTCTGTTGATTGTCAGGTCTCTCTGCCTGCTTGCAATTTGTGAAGAGGGTAGTCCATCCTTCCACATGAGCACACCATATAGCTCGAGTCTGGGTACCTCCTGGGCCACATTCATCTCCCATACACCTGCCCCATGGACCTACAAAAAATGGAAGAAAAAAGGGACACTGACAACTTATACCCAATAACTGAGACCTAGAAAAATCAAGCTCAGTTAAAAGAATAACATTTCTGGAATCTGCATGTTACTTAAGGTTACTTGCACCTCATGTTGCACAGTGAAAAAAATATTATATGAATGTAGTTCACTCCATCTGGTTTTTCCCCCTCTTTCTATATATTAAGAAAATGTTTAGCTGTTTCTTTTCCCTTTAAAGTTGAATGAATGATGTATTTTAGGAATCAACCTTTTCTATTGATGGGAATCAATAATCACTTTGTATATAATCAAATAAATATAAATGATTTTACATATGTGTACACAAATAAAAGACACACACTCAGCCAAGGTTTCATTGTGTATTGTATGATGTCACCTAACTTTTGTTGAGTTCTTATGCAAGAACATAGAGATTTTATAAGTTGCAAGAATTGCATGAGATTTTTAGCTATTACTGTTGTAGTTGTTGTGGTTGTTACTATTATTATTATTATGGAAGTTAGTGAATTCTATCTAATGATCTTTTGCTATTGAACTGCAGCAAGTATACATTTATCTTCAACATTAACATATCATAACTGGTACATATTTTAAGGCAAACCTGGAATACAGATATTAAGAAACAGAAAATTCAGTTACCATGTTAGTTGCCAGAGATTTAAAAGCACATAACTACTGAAGAAAAAGACTAGATGCAGATTAAACTAGAATTAAGGTTTTCAATATTTAGCTAGATACTCAGCAAAATCATGCTTTGTATATAAATTCTTTGTATGCTTTGAATGCTTTGTATATAAATTCATTTCAGGGAGATTACCCTAATTTATCTCAAACTGAGCATGATTATCACACTTGTTTATTCCACTTTGTGCATATTTATGTATAAAAGTCATAGGAGAAAGAATATTTTTCTACAGAATATTACTGAAGAGTATTACACAAATTTATAAGAAAAATAATTGAACTACAAACCTTTCATGCTACAAGCCTCTGTCTTAGCATATTTTTACATATTTTGTACACATTGCAACCAAGCCTTCATTAAGAGATGGAACTGCTGCCAGTCTACTCTAGATGACAAGCTGTAGCCTTTGTGCATCAAAATGTTCAGGTTCAGACCGAACTCATATTCAAAAGAGAGTTCAGCATATCAAACAGTTGTCAATGGATTAAAACATGCCTGCCCACAAACTGGATCTCGGTAAACAAATAAACTGACATTATTATGCCATGTTGCAAGACCTGACAGCAAGAAAGAAAATATATTTTCCAATGTTGAGCTGCAAAAAGTGATAAGTAGTTTTAGCAATGGCTCTGAGGGCATCTCAGGCTTATTATAGGTTTAAGAGGTCCATAAAACATGCTACAAATGCAGCATGCTGTGAGGCTAGATGAGGTTTTGATAGAGTATTTTATAACCAAGTCTTTAAAGGTGTGGCTGAGCAGGAAACTGTAAAAATGAATTAGTAAAAGGAACAGAGAAGCAACAGGAGGAATTAGAATTCAAGAGAAGAGAAGTAGTATAGCGGTAAGAAATGATAATGATCCCTGGTTTAAAATTTCAATATCTCAAGATTAAAATGGGAAAATATTCATATCTGAATTCATATAACTAAACATTTTCCTAGATGTTTCGAATGACAATTAGCAGAATTCTATGTCAGTTGGCTAGTACACAGCATTCTGGATAGTACATTACTCAAGAAAAAAGAAAAGTTGTATCTTCCAGGCTTGTAAGTAAACAAGTAGTGTAGATAAACTGTATAATGTTTTCTACATGGAAATAAAGAGATAAAGAGAATTCGACAGATTATGAATTAACCTCAGATTGAAAAACAACTCAAAAATAATATTTCTGAAAAGCTTTCTATTTTAATCACAAGCAAAGACAATGCTGTTGTTTACCGGTTGCATCAGATCAGAAGTACAGTTTGAAATACTCTTAATAATTTCAAACAATTTCACTGATATGAAACATTTGCTATCAACTCAAGGTTTTGAAGACCTTCACATAAAGAGATTGAATTAGGCACTACAGCTCATATTCCTCTTCCTATATAGAATTTGATAGAGCGGAGCTGTTAGATGGTTAACTGAACAGGTTGATGTTGCAGCCAAATTTAAGTGCAACAAAATCATGGTAAATTGGGACAGAAAAAGCCATCCAAGGAGAACCTACAAGATATTGGATTACAATGATCTGACAGCTATGTGGATTCTCTGAAAAAATAAGACCACACAGTATGACAGTTATAGAGAAAAGGGCTGGGAAGAAAGCAAAGTTAGATTGAATAACTCAGACAGCAGCGTACAAATGATTGATTGTTTAACATTTAGGGGAAGATTGGATCTTGTAGCTTTTCTGGAGATGGATTATAAAAACTGTAATACTTTCAAATTTAAATAGAGTACGATGGAAGAGAAGGAACAGAGATCAGAAGATCGACATGGCCCCAGTATCTATGTTACATAGAAAATGAGGCATAGTGATACAGAAAAAGACTTTCACTTGTGGATGAAAAAGTGCTGAAGAGTGTAAGTAGAATATCCAATAGCCGCAGAAGGCTATACTTCACATATACCAAAATGAGCAATGTCATGATGCTCTCTGGCAAATAATAGAACATGATGTAATAGGCAAAGCAAATAAAAACTGGCCAGTACATTGTCACAGCATCTAAACCACCACATTTGCAACTCAGAAATACAGGCCATTCCTTCTTTGTGAGCTTGCAAAGTAGAACTATGATTACATTTTTAAAAATCTCTCTCTCTCTCTCCCCTCATGTCTCTCCCTCCCTCCCTCCCCCCCCTCTCTCTGTATGTGTGTATATGCATGTATGTATATGTGTGTTTATAAGTGTGTGTGTGTATGTATCTATATATACATACAGTGCGTATTGTGTATGTATAAGATATTCTAATAAAGAGAAGTCATCATAGAATAAAAAATAGATTTATATTACTGACCTAAGTTTACTGTCAGGATAAAAGATATTCTGCTTTATTTGCATGGAAAATAGGTATTCCAAGGCCTATGTATAGTTAAATATAGTTTTACTTTAAATCCATAAATAATTAGCAAAGGAATTAGCATTGTGAACTTTGAATGACATTGCTTTTTTTCTTATCAGATGTACCAATAATATTTGCCCACTCCCCAAGTATAAGAGTCTAACCCCTGAAAGCAAGAAAAAAAATGAATTTCACCCATGTCAATAGTAAATTTGATAGTATTTTTTCCCTTTGCATTCCATTAAAAAAAACACTATACTCTGATGCTCAATCCTTACTTATTACCTATTGTGGTATGCCTTTCCCAATACAGGTAGTCCTCACTTACTGACAGGTTTGTGCATTTAAAGTTACAATGATGTTAAAAATAATTTTGCAATAAATCCTCAAAATTATGACTTTATAGCATCTCCCAATTACATGATCACCATTCATGTATTTTGCAACTGGTGCACATTTTCGGTTGTGACAAGCAAAGCTAGGAGAAGGCAGAAATAAAATCATACATCAGTCACATGATCTTCCACTTAGTGACTACATACATATAGTCACTAAGTGGAAGATCATGTGACATATATATATATATATATATATATATATATATATATATATATATATATATATATATATATATATATATATATATATATATCTCACATTAAGATGAAATTATATATATATATATATATATATATATATACACATATATATCTATTTTCTTATTCTTGTAGGTTAATGTGTGTTATTCTTTTTAAGCCAGGTTGTTCCTACATAACTGAGATCTTTTGGAACCACTACTGAGTGAAATCACAATTCACTACATTCTGGGCTTTTCTCTTCATTATGGTTGCAAACAGATTTTAGTGTTGCATTGTGGGAGCCCACTGGGTTCTTCTCTTCATTATGGTTGCAAACAGATTTTAGTGATGCATTGTGGGAGACCCAAATAGCTATTTCTGGCTCATAAGCCGTCATCGGTGGGCCATACCCATTTTATATATTCCTCCCTGTAAAGGCATAATATCTATTTTCTTATTTTTGTAGGTTAATGTGTGTTCTTCTTTTTAAGCCAGGTTTTTCCTACATAACTGAGATCTTTTGGAACCACTACTGAGTGAAATCACAATTCACTACATTCTGGGCTTTTCTCTTCATTATGGCTGCAAACAGATTTTAGTGTTGCATTGTGGGAGCCCACTGGGTTCTTCTCTTCATTATGGTTGCAAACAGATTTTAGTGATGCATTGTGGGAGACCCAAATAGCTATTTCTGGCTCATAAGCCGTCGTCGGTGGGCCATACCCATTTTATATATTCCTCCCTGTAAAGGCATAATATCTATTTTCTTATTTTTGTAGGTTAATGTATATATATATCACTTCATCTTAATGACTGAAGAGAAAGTATGGATATAAGCCTTTTCATGGTCATGTGATTTTTCCACTTAGCAACTAGGTCATTTGGCAACGAAGTAGCCGGCCCTAATTATGGTCCCTAAGCAAGGAATTCCTGTAATTGAATTCTACAGAATCAGAGAAGAGACTTTATTTCCAACGAAAGAAAGAACCAGAGTTTGCTTACTTGAAATAAAAAGGGTCTTTTTTTAAAAAAATAGTAAAATAGGTTCTGAGAGGTCATTTGTTTGAATTCTTTTTTTCTTCTATTCCATATTTTTTTGGAAAGTGTCTAAGTCACAATCAGAGACACTATCAGAGGTCACATCCTCCAAATCAATAATAATTTGGTTTAAAGATAAGTGTTAGATATAACAAGCTTTAAAAAAACATTTGAAATGGATAATGAGTAGGTAGGTAGGGACAGATTGGGTCCCTACCTAGACAGTGGTGAGGCCCCTCCTCAAGAAGCCTTTCGTCCCCTCCTCAAGAAGCCTATCGTCCAGTCTCCAACCTTTGCTTTGTGGTGAAGGTTGTTGAGAGTGTGGTGGCGCAACAACTTCCCCAGTACCTGGATGAAGCTGTCTATCTGGATCCGTTCTAGTTGGGCTTCAGATCGGGATCCAGCATGGAAATGGTCCAAATGATCTTTGGAGGACTCAGGACATGGGTTGTTCCTCTGTCCTAGTCCTATTAGACCTCTCAGCAGCTTTTGATATCATCGACCATGGTATCATGCTGTGCCGGTTGGAGGGGTTAGGAGTAGGGGGCACCGTGTTGCGGTGGTTCTCCTCCTTCCTCTCTGACTGTACACAGTCTATGTTGGCAGGGGGTCAGAAGTCAATCTCGAGGTGCCTTGTGGGGTGCTGCAAGGGTTGGTCCTCTCACCCCTTCTGTTCAACATTTATGTGAAGCCGCTGGGTGAGATCCTCCGTGGTTTTAGGTGAAGTTCCATCAGTACGTTGATGATATTCAGCTGTAATTTCCACCCCAGACCACCCCAATGATGCCCTTGATATGATGTCCCAATGCCTGGAGGCCATGCGGATCTGGATGGGGAGAAACAGGCTCAGACTCAACCCCTCCAAGATCAAGTGGCTGTAGTTTCTGGCGTCCCAGTATAGCCAGTTGGTTTCATCACTGACTATTGGGGGTGAGACCTTGGCTCCCACAGAGAGGGCTCACAACTTGGGTGTTCTCCTAGATATGCGGCTGTCTCTAGAAGATCATGTGACGGCTGTGGCCAGGGGGGCTTTTTATCAGGTTTGCCTGATTCACCAGTTGCATCCCTTTCTGGATCGGGGCTCCTTGTGCATGGTCACTCATGCCCTTGTCACTTCTCGTCTGAACTACTGTAATGCTCTCTATATAGGACTCCCCCTGAATAGCACTCAGAGGCTCCAACTGGTCCAGAATGCGGCCGCGCGGGTGATTATGGGAGCGACATGACACCCATGTAACTCCTCTCCTGCATGAGCTGCACTGGCTCCCAGTGGTCTTCCGGGTGCGATTCAAGGTGTTGGTGACCATCTTTAAAGCGCTCCATGGTTTAGGCCT
Organism: Coluber constrictor foxii; assembly: GCA_038048745.1. NCBI lineage: Eukaryota > Metazoa > Chordata > Lepidosauria > Squamata > Colubridae > Coluber > Coluber constrictor. The sequence goes on along the minus strand of CM075961.1, from coordinate 138,304,630 downwards.
GGGTATTTACGAGATTGCCTTCTGCTACCGATAGCCTCCCACCGTCCAAAACTCTTCCACAGAGGGGGACTCCTCAGGGTGCCATCAGTCAAACAATGTCAACTGGCAACCCCACAGGGAAGAACCTTCTCTGTGGGGGTACCTTCCCTCTGGAACAATCTGCCCCTGGAGATACGGATGATCCCTGACCTATGCACCTTTCACCGTGCCCTCAAGACTATATTGTTTCAACATACTGGGCTGGCCTAAACAGGAATTTTAATGGTTGTTTTATTTTTAATGATATTTGGGCCAAATTATTTAATATGTTTTTAAATTGTTTTTAAATTTTGTGTATAGGTGTGTTTTATTGTAGGCTGTGCACCGCTCTGAGTCCCCTGGGAGAAGGGCAGTATAAAAATAAAAATAAATAAATAAATAAATAAATAAATAAATAAATAAATAAATAAATAAATAAATAAATAAATAAATAAGATAATTGTTAGATCTAACAAGCTTTAAAAAACCTTTGAAATTGATAATGAGTAGATAGGTAGGGACAGATTGGGTCAAAGAAACAGAACCTCCTGTCAAATTGATAAACTATAGATCCATATCAGCTTAAACTGCAGTAAAAAAAACCATTTGACTTAAGTCTTTCCAAACAACAATAGAAACATCATTGTACTTAATGCACAAATAAGTAAAAACTATGGAGCTTTAAAAATAAATTTGGGTATCATCTAATATCAGCAGTAACCAAATCTTTCCTTTCCAATAGTTGCAAATGTTATATTTAGTGAAAAACAAGGCTGCAGATATATTTAACTTCTTAGAAGCTAGCCTGCTGAATAATTATTCAGTTTGTATTAAGACTTAGAAATAAGGTAAACTGGGTGAACAGCTGGATGCCCCAGTTTGAATCTTTCGTAAAGGATGTTCATAGCCACCTCCAATCTCCATTGTCAAACTGGAAACAAAAGAGCCATACAGAAATTTCAGTCTTTGAGATGACTAGTGGTGGATGGTAGTCACAGTGTGAGAGCCAGGAATCACAAGCCAAAAATCATGAGCTAAGCCTCAGATATAGATACAGTGAAGATCTTTGTTATCCAGATAATGTCTTTGATCCAGAAACCTTTATGTTCCTTCCAAGTTACAGTTGCTTTTTTTTTTTAGTACTTCACCTTAACAATGGATTCTGAGCAATGGGTTACTATTCCAATATTGGCTCGTTCTCAGAAAAACTAAACCCCTCTAGGCAAATCAGAGCTTAGCTATCCAGGGCCTCCAGGCTCGTTTTTATGGTTCCCAGAGGAACACAGATGGCACTGTTGAAATTTGGCAAGCAAGCAAGCAAACAAATAAATCTATCCACCTACCATGGTAGGATGCTTTTGTGTTTTGTTTTTATTATTTGTTCATTGAGCCATTTTTAATATATAATAGTTGTTCACTGATACACACCACCCTAAATTGAATATCAAGAAGCTGCTGTATCAAATAAATAAAGCATGTTTGGATACAAAACTGACACATTAAAGCTTTATACAGTCGAAACAACAATTTTAGAACTCAAAACTCTCCAGTGTGGTGGTGATAGTGGGGAAATAAACCCAAGTAGGACAAACTCCTTCAAATGCAACCCAAGAAACATTTTATAATGAGGCATGTCCCTTGCAGCCATTTAAAGAGAAAAAATAATAAAGATGAAAGTGCGTTTTCTAATCAAACGAGAAGTGGGAGAAAAATCACTTTTCCTGCAGTAAATAAACAAAAACTTTCAATGGACCATAATGCATTGCTGCACCTAAATTATTCAGCATGTAGTAGGGTACTCTTCTATTGAAAACGAGCTAGAAGCTCTTAAGCACCTGGCTTCAGCTTAAAGATTCTCTGTACCGATCATGATGAAGAGGCGGGTAATAACAGGGACAATGAAATATGTGTGGTGACTTATAAAACATACACAAAAACAAAGAATCAGGACACAATTGTCTTAGTCAATTTATATTCATAGAAACAAATTTAGAAATAATTACTATAATTTTCCTGAAATAGCAATATAGCTCACTGTGCTACAGACACGATAAACATCTGCTAAGATTCTGATGGGAAATTTCAAAGCTTGAACTGAGCAATCCTTCAACCCGGGATGTTATTATGGAAAACTGAAGAGAGGTGGGCTTTAGAGCGGCTAGAACAAATATGATGGAATGCAGAAAGGGGCTTGGAAAACTGAGGCGAAGTGAGAGGCTTAAGCAAGAGAAGGGAGATGGCCTAAAAAGAAAATAGAAGTAGAAACAGATATTACAGTATAGGTGAAATCAGGGGTGGGTTCTAAATTTTTTTACTACTGGTTCTGTGGGTGTGGCTTATTTTGTGGACATGGCTTGATGGTCATGTGACAATTATTTAGGATTTAGCAGAGGTACTGTCTACCTGGCTTTTAACTGCTTGCAGAGCTGTACCGATCTACCCATTTATTTTTTTGCAGGCACTGGTCTACCCATTTATTTTTGCAGGCACTGATCTACTCATGTATTTTTGAAGGCACTGGACTAGTCATTTGTTTTCTTTTAACAGAAAGAAATAGGGCAGTCCTTTGAAGCCCCACGGCAAGAGTTTAACAGTTTTTTCCCTCTAGCCATTAGCTGGGACTCAGGAGGCAGCAATAGATTGGGGGTGGGGCCAAATAAAAGGTAAGAATAATATTGGAGGTGGGTGGGGAGTGCGGGAGGTGGGTGCGGGGTGCACAGAACCGATTCAGTGACATCATATGGTCACCACTACTGGTTCGGGACAACTGGGCCGAACCGGGAGGAACCCACCACTGGGTGAAATGTCACACTTTGCATTACAATACAGCATGCTGGGGCTGCCAAGATGTATTGGGAGGTGTTAGATGGTAACCCCTAAAATCTCAGAGAATTCTTGACTGGGAATTCTATGTAGTTCCCACACACATGAAAGTAGCTGGAATTCAATATTTCTGCATACTTTCAAAAGTGTTCTTTTCTCACAAATCCCTCAAGTCTGAGTTAGTTTTTTTTTTAAAAAAAAACATGGCTCTCTGGCAGTGGTGAAATCCAATTTTTTTTTACTACCAGTTCTGTGGGCGTGGCTTGGTGAGCATGATGTGGCTTTGTGGGCGTGGCTTTGTAGGTATGGCAGGGGAAGGATACTGTAAAATATCCATTCCCAGCCCACTCCAGGGGAAGGATACTGCAAAATTCCCATTCCCTCTCGACTCCTGGGGAAAGAATATTCCAAAATCTCCATTCTCACTCCACTCCAGCCAGAGGTGGTATTTGCCGGTTCTCTGAACTACTCAAAATTTCCGCTACCGGTTCTCCAGAACCTGTCAGAACCTGCTGGATTTCACCTGCTGGATTTCACCCCTGTTCTGTAGAATGAAAGAGCAAGCCTTATTTGTGGTGCCTCTTGTTCTCTGGAAATTGGATGTATGAAATATCTATCAATCTTTCCAGCATCTAACAGACCTGTTGTTTAAATGTTTTGTTGTTGTTTAATTAGCATATAACTCAATTATGACAATGTAACTTTCACATTTTTATAGATCTCAAAGTTGTTCAGCATATACTGTATTTGATTGATTTAAACAAAATCTGCATTTCATTCTAACCGTTTAGGGCTTTTTGGTTTTAAGATGATCACTTACAGAATAATTAGCAATAAAACAATCTCGCTTGGTTTTTTTTCTTCTTATTTTAAATAGCACTTAAGCTTAGACTTAAAAAATAAAATTTGGAGTCAAATGCTAAACTAAAAGAAACATTTGCATGAATAAAAATGACAATGACTTCTACCAGATTTTTCAAGTGTTTTGTGAAATGCTGCTTTAGCAAAGAAAAATCTTTCAAAATATTAATAAAACCTAACATTTCAGTTATATTACAAAGTGCACAAAGAAATGTGTTAGATGTAGCAATCTGTCATTATATGTTACAATTATATATAAGCAAGCTAAAGGAAAATTTGCTTATAGATAGACTTCAACTGACAACCACAATTAGAACTAGAATTTCCATTGCTATGTGGGTCATACCTGATTTTATTATCTTTTTTGCCCTGGTTATTAAATGAATCACTGCAATTGTTAAGTGAATTACATGGTCATTAAAATGAACCCATCTTTCCCCATTGAGTTGGCTTATCAGCAGCCAGCTGGATAGGACACAAATTATGATCATGTGACCTTGGGACACTGCAATGTTGTAAACACATGCTCACTGCCAAGTGCCTGAATTTTGATCACATGACATGGGTGACGCTGCATATAGCTGTACATGCAAGGATCAAATTGTAAGTCACTTCAGTGCCATTATAACCTCAGTTGCTACACAAATGATTGTAAATCAAGGATTACCTCTATATATTACCAGGTTTCAGTAAGAGCTGTTAATAAATAATTAAGAGCATGTTCCCATATATGATCAATTCTTTCAATATGTAAACAATACTAGCCGCAAACACTTCTGTAAAAAAATAAAAATATATAATTAAATATGCTTAAATCACCATTCAAGATAAAAAAATAGCTTTCTTTATACTGAAAAGCAGAAAATAGATTTCTCTGCAGTGAAGATAGAAGGACTTCATGACAGCACTTTGGATGGTGTGTTTATAAATAAAAGTTGCTTTGTCTTAGATCGTTATCCCTGATAAAGAAGAGCATTCTAGGGAAGATAGATTTGATAAATTGAATGCCTTCAATTATTTTCAGTATAAAATCACAGCAAAATAGATTGCTTTGGTGAAAGCAAGATCATTTACACAAATTAGTGTTCGATTTCAAAACAGATGAGGGTGTTACTCACCTTCCATTTTCACGCTAATGAAAGGGTGATATAATTAAGACCTTTTTGGACGACAGCTCTGGCAGTGATAGTATTATTCCCCTGATGGCCTTTAAGACCTTGGTTTTAACTGCCAAGCCAGCTGTGCTAAAAAACCCTTATTGGGACTGATGTCTAAAGGTAAATATAATTTATCTGAGACAAAGCAAAATGCTATATACCTCAGTAGAAAGTGAATGGTTTACCACAGGCTTTTTTGCAGTGTCTAATATTACCTACTCTTTCCATGTAGAAAAGCTCATGCCAAAAAAAATGTTTGTAAAATGGACAGAAAGATAAATAAATCAGGATGAAAACTATGGGACTCAAGAATATCTTAAATTATACAAATGAGTTAATGCGAAACAAGCCTTCTTTGTTCTCTTTATTTTTATATTAATTCAATAACTTGTTTTACAAATACACTGAAGAAATGATTTATTTATTTATTTATCTATCTATTTATTTATTTATTTATTTATTTGGCAATTTTGCTTTTGGCAATTATGCAGAAGCATGTTGTCTTCTACAGTGTAAAATGATTTTTGTCAGAGGGCTGAGATTTTATAATTTCATCAAACATTATTCTTTTATTTCCATATTTTTTAACAATGGCACACATATTTAAATAAACAAATGTTAGTCAAAATATGACCATTATATTTCCCAAGTATGTTTGCAGCAAAAATGTCATTTCACTTCTGCTTATATTTTTTATCATTTAAATTCTTACCCACTTTTTGGTATGAAATAGCAAAGCACTTAAACTTATATAGCGCTTCATTGTGCTTTTACAGAGTCAGCAGCATATTGTCCCCAACAATATCCTCATTTTACTGACCTTGGAAGGATGGAAGGCTAAGTAGCTATGGCTATTAATAGAAATAATGCATACAATTGTTATATTATATAAAGAAATGTATAGCAAAATGTATATCCATGCTTTTGCAGTGTTCAAAGCAATACTAAATTATTCAAAGCATTTAGTGTATCTAGCTGATATCCACGCTTGCATTTAATTTTTTTTCTTTTTGGTGGGGGAAGGAGGGTTTAAAAGTAAATTCCCATCCCAGTTATAATCCATAGATCATTTAGGTCTGAGTTCTAGCCTTGCTCAGTGCAGGAATTCAAAAGAAAGCACCCCTGATTGTGGAAATCTGTATTTTAGTGTCCTATCTTCTTGAACAAATGTACTACAGTGTAGGATCTGGAACCATTCACATGGTTTTCAATGGATGCTATTTTGATATCTTGCTATTCAGCATGGGGAAATGAACACATATGGGACAAGAAATCCGAGAATGCTTGTGATGATTAGGGTACATACTAGAAATCTGCAGAATTTCTGATAAAACTATTTGATAGAGTAGTCTAATTTTCAGTTTTGTGGCCAAAACAGTTATTGTGCATCAAATGCACTCAATGTTTAATTTCATTCAAAGAATTCAAAGACATTATCTTTATGTCACTTCCAAGCAAATGCACGCCAAAGCATTATTCCTAATTTTTTTCCTAAGAAATGCTAATAGCTGGCAGAATTTCCTTTTTTTCTCTAGTTACAAAAGGATACAGTAAATGCTACCACTCTAGAATTGAATAATGACATGAGGTATTTTTCCAATAGAAGCTGTCATTTTGTTATTCCCACAGAAAGCTATCAGACTTCTCATAAGGAAGTGCTTTCAATCTGATCTTTAAAAGTCACATACATTAAAGTATTGATTTCTTTGCATTGATTCTCTGCTGAAAGCAGCAATAACACTATAGAATGTAACCAATGGTCGAATGTTAGTCATTGACTTTGCTACAACTTTGTTTCTTTAACTCTTTTTTTGTAATCTCTCAAAAAGCTATGATGATCTGCTTCCCAGCATATTGTTTTCAGAATCCCATTTAACTAATTCTACAAAAAGGAAAACTTCGAAAATGGAACTTTCATAGATTGCTATAAAAATGTATCGAGTTCTGCATATCTTGTCTAGTGCCAGCAAAGTGATGGCTAAGGATTATGTGATTGGGAAGACTGGTGATGGTAGGATTTTCCTATTTTTTCTATCACAAAATTATGTCCTAGGTTTTCTAAGCAAGAATAGGCCTTTTGACTATGTTTGGCAAACAATGCAAAACATTTTGATCAAATTAATTCTCAGTTCCAGAATTGGTACAGATTCTGCCAGGGGTGGTTTCGACTTACCTTTACTACCGGTTCGCAATGGCACCACATGCGCAGAAGCTTCTGTGCATGCGCAGAAACTTCCAGATGACATCCGGTCAGTGGGCGGAGCCTCCTGACGGTTTTACTACCAGTTCTTGCAAACCGGTCCAAACCAAGGGCAACGCACCACACCTCTCATCATTCTGCCAATCTTTTAAGTTCTCATAGAACATGGTGTTACCAACAAGAGGTTAAGAAGAACCATCTTGTTAAGAGCAATATTTTCTCAGACAAATTGAGAAATTAAGCTGCCAATTTTAATTGTTTGTAGGAAGCTTTGGGAACCATGGAAAAGTGGTTAGGACATGCAGGCATTTTTCTCTGTACTAAGCTAACATACTTCTTTAAAAGCAGGACACCACTACTATATCATATTGGAAGCACCAAAGCACTTGTGGGTAAAAGAATGGTGACATCACCATTGCCCAGGGAAAAGTCAGTTATGGGCTCCTTTCACATCCCTGTTAAACTGTCCACCAAAGTAGGCTGTAAAGAAGCAGTAAAAATACTGCTTCACTCTCAGTGTTTCCTTCTTTGTCTTAGATTGCAAAATGTTTTAGACAGGTTCTGTATGCTTGTGAATTTCAAAGTCACCTAGTTTTCTATTATGGGAAGAGGATCCTGGATGAGAAATATTCATATTTCACATATTCAAACGAAAATAGACAAAACACAATTTATGAAACTAACATGCCTTTCCCAAATAACTCCCAAATATGTTAAATGCAGTCTTCTTCCCCTTAGGTTTCGGCTCACATTTTAGGGGTCACAGAATTTGCTATAGGATACATCTATCAGAATATGGTACCTGAAGTGACTAAAACACTATTCTGAGGTTGGCTGAATGTGCAGGTATGTATGTAACACCCTTCACAATGAATGCATTAAACATTAATGTTCACTGGAATTCTATTCATGGGCATTTCAATTTCTGCTTTACAATTTTCTGCTTTGGAACCCTTTTTAGGTGATAATATGTATTATTTCTGTCATAGATGCCTGTCAAATTAGCCTGGCTAATTTAAAGATCCCTCATCTTGTGCTGCTGAGTAAGGCTTGGAATGCTATCTTTAATCCTGTCCTGCTACTATGCATTGTGCTCAAACCTGTGTTTCCTATCAAGACAATTATGGGAATTCATTTAATCCCTTTCTAAATTGTGTCAGCAGTGGCCGTCTTCAACATTGAATGCATTGTAACAGTTTATTAAAAGCATTTCCTTTGTCATTATAGAATAAGCATATCTTTGCTTCTGGCTCTTGTATTTTACTGTTGCAAAAAATAATAATAATAATAAAAAAATTCTGGCACCATGTAGATAAAAGAAGTAATAATGCATTAATGAAATACAAAAGATAAAGGAAAGCTGTCTTTTGTTGTAAGATTGCTAGGACAATGCCCTTGTATATCATTTTGCCCTTTAAAATTTTTAAAATGCAGCAGCAGCAACAACAAAAGAAATGCATATTGACTTTTGACAAGGAAACAAAAATTAATTGGATTATAATTGGCACAAAGAAGAAAAAAGAGAAGCAAATCATGCCACTTATCACTTAATTAGTGCTCACTCTGAGCTATAAAACATTTTAATGTTAATGTCAACTTGCAAAATATGTAATGCAAAGGCCTCTTCCCCCCTCTAAACTCTTTACGTTTGCTGATAAATTGTTTAAGATTGATTATGAGGAATAAGACATTTATCTATTAAACCTATCGTGAGTCTAGTTTAGTTCTAAAATAATATTTCTACACACTCTATATTCCTGCTGTTTGGGTTCTGGTCGCTTGCTTCTCACACAATTATATAACAGGATTAATCACCCAACTGGTGAAGGCAATCATGGAAAAAGAAATGCTATGGATGACAACCTGTCACCATAGGAAATGTCACAAGAAAGTTATCTTTAATGACCATCCCTTTAAGAGATACATCATGCATAATCAGCTGCTATTTGACAGCTATCAACATAGTCTTTATTTATTTGAGATTGTAAATTCATTTCTCCAAGCAGTCAAGATTCCCAAGTGCCTGAATACATTGAGACAGACTATGGTCAGATTCACTGAAAACTTGGCAATCTTTCTACCTATCCTAATCTATTCAGCAGGACAGATATCCTCCACTGGTCCCCTTTTTTGTCATAGCAATCGCCTTCTGGAACATTCTCCTTCTGGCTTTTATACTGGCTCCAACCTTGCTGGCTCTGTAAGACCCTAAAGATCAGGTTCTGTACTTGGGCCTGGGGCCCCAAATGTGTAAAGGAATCCATCTCCTGGCTATATTAATTGATTGTTGTGGTTTTCTCAGCTGCTACACATTTTAATTTTTGTATATTTAGCAGGAGTTTTTTTAAGTAATGTTCACTATCAGAGTCATTTGTGGAGATGAGTGTCTATAAAAGTCAATTAAATGAAATAAAAAAATAAAATTGTCCTAGTCACGTGAACTGAAGAGTGAAAGTAGGTTAAACTCCTGATTGGAAACAAAAACAAAAAACGCATTTGTACTTGTCAATGTACAGTGTACTTTAAAGAAACCGTTACTTTCTGAACTCACACAGTAATTACACAAGCCCTGGAAAATATGATGGCAACAAATAAATTAGCACCAACAACTTGCAAATTCAAAACAGTCTACATCTTTAGCTCCTAAGTGGAATTCAGCTGCAGATTCTCTGACTAAAGACCCATTCCCACAGTTTAACCTATTTTTTGCTTTGCACTTTTCAGCTAGGAAGCTGGTTAAGATAATATCTTTGTCCTGATATACTCTAGTTCTCTATTTAATGCCTATGTCTACCCTACACCCTGAAGATTAGTCCTGAATTAAATAGTAACAGTTTTAACTTTATATGCAGAATGAGGTTCTTTAGCAAATAGAGATTGCAAATGTCTCTCTCTCAGCAACCCACCAGGATTCTGGGTAGCCTTAGTGCTGCCACATGTTTATTGGACCTGTGCCCCTCCTGGTTGGTACTGGGCTCCCGGGAGGTTACACAAGGCTGGCTCCAGGGGATTATAAATGCTTCTTTGAGTGAGAGTACATTTTCCACTGCCTTGAAGGAGGTGGTGGTGAGGCCCCTCCTCAAGAAGCCTTCCCTGGACCTGGCTGTATTAGCAAATTATCATCCGGTCTCCAACCTTCGTTTTGTGGTGAAGGTTGTTGAGAGTGTGGTGGCTCGACAGCTCCCCCGGTACCTGGATGAAGTTGTCTATCTGGATCCATACCAGTCGGGCTTCAGACAGGGGTACAGCATGGAAACGGCATTGGTCACGTTGGTTGATGATCTCCGGACGGCTCGGGACAGAGGTTGTTCCTCTGTCTGGTTGTATTAGACCTCTCAGTGGCTCAATGGCTCCTGCCACCGCCGCTACAGGTTCATCCAAACTGGGGTGAACGAGTAGAAAGCCACCACCGAACCTCACCCCATATACACACATCACAAACTATTTCAGATAAGAACCAAGACCTATCTGGGTTAACATTCTGTTCCCTTCCTCCTGTTTGCAGGAGGAAGAATTTTTCAAGAAATCTGAAGATAGAAAGAGGAAGAAACTGGCAGCAAACTCTCTAGCTTTCTTTAGAGCAACAATATCTAACTTTTTCGAAGTAAAGAATCTTGGATTAGAAACTCCAAGTCAACTAAAAACTAATTTTGCTTTAATTTACATTCAATTACAGTTAAATTTAATTAATATTAAAATTATTCAGTTACAGATGGATAACTGTACATATCCAGTTATATATCAATAATTTTCTTTTTTGATGATGTTGCAATTATGATTAAGTAATACTTACAATATTTTTATAAATATTGGGGATTTGAGACTTTCAAGAAACATTTCTAGTTTAAATCATTTGCTTTCTTTTAAAAGAAGAAACCTTAATATTATTTTTTGTGTTTTGTCATTTGTTTCAGTTATTGCATGACTCCAATCAAATCTTTTCAAACAGCCTGCCTTCTGAGAAGACTGTTAACAGACTAGGATTAGGATTAGGATAAGAGAGAGACAAAGACACATGCTAACCAGGGAAGAGAAATGCCACTAGATTTCTCATAATCTTAACTTCTAACTATATTTAGAAAAGTGATTAGTCTTCTGCTTCTCCTTCATCTTATTATTTAACTTTATCCACATTGTGACCCAAATACCAAAGATGTATAGTACCAACATGCAGATTGATTTCACTACAGCTGTAAAATGTCTGGAATATTCGAAATGACTATTGGTGTGGCTCCTTATTACTGCGCACATCATACAGTTTACACATCGTAAGTGGCATTACTTGAGAACCTACCGCCTAGAGAGCGAATTATTTGTCCCTCTACTCCAGTGTTTCTCAATTTTGGCAAATTTAGTATGTTGGTTGAAGGATTCTGAGAGTTAAAGTCCATACATCTTAAAGTTGCCAAGCTGAAGTAATACTGCTCTAATCTAATTCTTCAGTTAAAAAAACAAACCTGCTAGAGACTTTAAGAAGCAAAAAGTTTTTTCCATGTTACCTTGTCTTCTAAAAATAGCTGCAGTATGCCAAGAACTAAATTTAGGACAAACTGTCTAAACAGTCTGAGTTCTGCTGAAAAGTGACCCCATGTCAGTTGTTGCACTTAAATGAAGTCTGAAAACAAGTAAGTATGGCCCACAATAATTAAAAAGGGACACAAAACTTTCCCCCAAGAAATATACAGGTGGATTTTTTCATAGTGGCCTCCACACTTTGGAACTTATTTCCCTTATTAAAACTACTTTATTCCATTGTGCTTTCAATTCTGTTTTTTGGCATCTATCTTGGAGAGCTGGATTAATCTCATGATACTGTTTTATGTACTTGCCTTCTTGTATGCCACCGAGAATCTTCCAATTGGAATTATATAAAAATGTCCTAAAGCTCTAAAAATAAGTCGAATGGTACAGAAAGCTAGATGTTGCTATGATAAAAAACACTAATTTTAAAATGGAATGTGGTTAGTCACCACCAGTTATAGTATTTAATAATTTTTCTTTGTTACATAAACTTTTCTTTTATACATAAACTTGTTAGATACTGGCTTAGAGCAAATATCTAACAAGTTTATGTTATCTATAATGGTTTTGTATACTGTACATTTTTATTTATTATTACATTTATTAAATTTGTTCTCCACTCATGTCACCATAAAGTGATTACATCATCTATATAATGGATTTGAGATGATTGCATGACTGATACATACTGAAAATCTTTATTATTGGCTAAGTACTGTCTACAAAGCACGGCAGATTTGATAAGAGTAATATTGAGTGACTACAAGTGTAGATACATAGAATAAGTCACATTTTCATGTACAAAATATGGAATAGGCTCATAGGGCCATGAGCCTATTAACTCTTGAATATTTATAAGCCTGGAAATGTTTGGCCAAGCAATGTAAATTCAGGTAGTACAATAATGGCATCTTTCCATTCTCCGCAGGGAGTTCTGCATTACTTTTACTTTTCATTTTTCTGGAGAAAACTATTCTCCAGTGTCCAAAGTTCCATCCTTTTAACCAAGCCCAAATCATATTCAGAATTAAGTGCCTTCCACAGTTAAATTTTTAAAACTAATTTTAATCTAAGTTTAAATACTCTTTTTGCAGTGTCTTATGCGGCTAGCATTCAGCTTACAAAATAGCAGTCCTTTTACTTAAATTGCAGTTCAGGGTACCATTTATATGTCTTTGAAATTTATTTCATCCTGAAAGTATGATCAGTGTCTGAATATGCTACGTTGTATATACTTTCTTACTCCCAAATAAAGATTCTGAAATGTGCTGTGCTAGTCAAGACTCTGATGAAATCTAGATCACCTGGTATTGCAAAAGCTACAGGCAAAATAAATCTTGCTTGGAGAGATATTTAAAATTAAGAATTGATTTTTTTTTCCTTAATAAAAAAAAACCCTAGGGTGTTATATTCAATGGGAGATCAAGAAAGAAATGCAATATTATAATTTAAAGGAACAACTTTCAATTATGAAATAAATATCATTACCATGAGATTATATAGTTGCAATTTGAGATAGCAAGATCCACCTAAGAACTGGGCCACTTGTAATGATAAAGACAAAGAGAAGCATTAACTGGCAACTATCGAAAACACAGCAACTGTTCATTCCATTACTGTGATGCCCTTAAAGATTCAGTCAAATCAAATCAGTTTTCATTTTATTTTCTTAATACTAATTTGTTTATAGTGGGTTTCTAGGCAGCAATGTCTAAACAACTCTGGGCTGCTTCACAAATTAAAAACACAATTATGCAGATGCAAAAAATAATACTCTGCATGGTATAAAACACAGCTATATGGAGGGCGGCCACAAAACCATAATGTTCCCCCAATATATCCACCATTAAAGTAATCTAGCCTCATTCCTGGGAAAACAATCACGTTTTTTTAAAGATTGCCAAATATAACAATATTTAAAGTGATAGGTCTCCTATCATATTTTATTCTTTGTTGTTGTTGTTTATAGAATAAAATACAAAAAATACAAAAACAAATAATAGGAAAAATAGGGGAGGGAAAAGGAAGAGTGCAGAAAAGAAGGGAAAAAGAGGCATTGACTTCTAATTCCCTTTGTTGCAGTATAATAAGATAGTTACATCCAATTACTATCCAATAATACTATGTATTATTGTATACTATGTACATAGTATGCCCTACTATGATTATTATCCAATAAGATAGTAACATCAACATATAGTTACATAAACTAACCATTTCTATATTAATAAATCTATCTAAACTGTAAAACCCAAAATCAAAGTTTTTCTTTCACCTCAAACACAAAGTCCAGAAGTAGAAACGAAGTCCAAGTAGAAACAAAAATACTTATGTTTTTTTATCAGAGCAGTCAATTTACCCATCTCTGCTAACTCCATCAACTTTTGCAGCCATTGTTCCATTGTGGGAATCAACGTGTCCTTCCATTTTTGTACATAAAGTAATCTTGCTGCCGTCAACATATATAACATCAAAGTTCCAATTTTTTTTCCTTAGCCTTTTTCCATTAAACCCAAAATAAAAGTTTCTGGTTTTAACTTTATATTCACTTTAAAAATTTTCTGTATTAGAATATGAATCCTACTCCAATATTTCTTTGCTTTATCACGCGTCCACCACAAATGGTAAAAAGTCCCTTCTTTACATTTATATTTCCAATATTCATTTGAAGTACCTTTATACATTGTTGATAACTTATCTGGTGTTAAATTCGAATGATACATTATCTTATAAGATTTTTCTTTTAAATTGCAATTTAGGGTAAATTTTAAACCTTTTGTCCACATATTCCCCATTATTCTAGTTTTACATTATATATTATATTCAAAATTCCTTGCTCATTGAATCATACTATGTTTTACATATTCATTTTCAAATTCAAATTCACTAATGTTTAATAAACCTTAGCAATAGTATGTTCATCACTACCACATAGTAGGATTTCCAATTCATTTTTACTGAAGTCAAACCCATAACTCTTTTTGCCTAATTTAAATATTTCTTTCAATTGTAAATACGTAAACCAATGGCAGGCATGCTCTGCTGATTCTAGCTCTTCCTTAGGCTTGAGGTCTCTTATCAACAATACAAGTGGAAAGAATAGTTGCCACTTGCAGAATTTCCTACAACAATTCAGTTCCTCCTTCCACTGACCTTTTCAGATGACTTAGGATTTCCCATTCCATTTGTGGTGCTCCAGATTCCTACAATTGCAATTCCTCATGTCTCAATTTTCTGCAGGAATGGCAAGCTGGTAAGTGCTTATTAAAGGAAGAGCTAGATTTAGCAAAGGCAATATACAGGTGATCTATAGAAAGAGACAATATGCTGCTAAGAATCCTGAAGAGGGATTGATGTGATTTTTAATGAAGCTTTTGTCTTACAGTATACTTGACCCTTCAAGAAGCTGGATTCAAATGATTTTTCTCTTTAATATATGAAACAATGACTGTATTAGTAAAATGTGAACAGCATCACAGAATCCTAAAAATGCAATGATTTCAAGACATTTTTGCTTCTGGAACACATTTCAACTCAGGAAATATGAACTGGATAAATTTGTTTAAAATTTCAAATCAAATTCAAATCTCCACCTTAGCCTAAAATCTCTTTTTTATTTATGTGTGAGGAAGTTGGTGTCAACTCTTGGCAGTCACAAAGACAGATATTCTCTATCATGATCTGTCCCTAACCTGGTCTTTTGGGTTTTCCCAAGGTACACTTACTGCCATTGTAATTGAATCCATCTACTTTAATGCAGATTGTCCTCTTCTCTTTCTTACCAAGAGTCTTCTCCCACACTCAACTTCAAAACCATCAATATACTTCTTATTCTGCTTCTTCAGAGCCCAACTTACATTTCCATAGAGTGCCACAGGGAATATCATGCCCTGCATGATTCTGATCTTAGCATTTATTAGTCTCAAAGACTTTTATAGTTGCTCTAGCAAGTGCTAATCTATAATATAATATATTTCTTGACTGTTTAGTCCTTTACTGTTGATGGTTGCGCCTAAAAGGCAAACAACTCTGTACCATTTAGATATTTTCACTATGTTCCATGACTTTTATTACTAGAGCCTTCAGATCTACTACATTTTCAGTTATGAGTAATGCTATCAGTGTAGTACAGGTTATTGATATTTTTCTGCTGAATTTTAAAATCATGCTCATCTTCTTTCAATAAAGTCTTCCTTAATATATATTCTGCATGTGAATAAATAAGGGGAGAGTATACAGCTTTATTTGTTTAGTCTTGGCTTATTAGGTCTAACTACATTGCACTCAAGTAGTTCTGGTTGTGGAATTACTTCTCTCATCTCAACCCCTATTTGTATATTACATTATTTGCTCAGTATGTGGCAGATTATCTGGAATAAATATGGCAGAGAATCCTTTACAGCACATTAGGAAATCAGATTCAGCCAGTCTAACATACTTAAGCTTCACAGAAATATGATTTGAAATATTCCGGTCATATTAGCTCATTTAATAGCTTCAGATCTTGTCTTAAAATACTTGAAAACTCAGAAGGTTTTGAATAGGGAAAAAAACGCTTTAATCAATAAAACAATGAGTAATAATAAGATGTTTTCTTTTGTTACTATAGGGAAAATAATTTGTATCAAATAAACTACTTAGAATTGATCCCTTAAGAACTGTCATCGAAGCTAATTTTTTTAGCTGATGAGATTTGACATGCAGAATGGCTCAGGTAGAAAATCCCAGAATTCTAGAGTCCTTGCTTAAGTAGCAGCAAGTCCTAAGTATATTACATCATAATCTATAATTTATTTTGCATTAAGGAATCTTCTTGAAATAACCCTGCATACATAAATATATACAATGAGCCTGAATGAATTTCAGTTTTAAATTATACTTTAACAATGGGAAAAGGAGACTCGTACAACCTGACTTCTAGAGCAATTTCAGAGAAAAGAAAACTCCAGTCAAAAAGGCCTTTCAGCAATTTCTATCCTTCAAAAACCCAGTATTTTGAAAAGTCCATTGAATTATAGCATGAACTAGAAGTCTATTTTTAAGAAGTGGTAAATGAATTCCACTTTGTGTTTTTAAATCTGCCTCAAAACACAAAATTAAACTAAGATGAGGTGAATATGAATAGCTAGGGAGAAAATAAAGTACTTCCTATTTGGTATTCAGATTTGGCAAAATGGAGATGAAAATAATGGGGGATCACATGAAAGAAATGCATATGCCAACATACTATGAATCTGATTGTATATTAATTTAATAAAGGAATAAATCTACTATTCATAAAAAAATATGCTACTGTTACTAACCTTAACAATAGTCAAGAGTGTCCATATTGTTTTTTTCCCTTACTACATTCTTGATGTTTTTTAATATACCTTTCAGCCTAGTTTATAGTTCTGACATTTGCCTTGTGATCTAACTAGGCCCAATATATTTAGCCTATGAAACCAGTCAAGACCGATCAAGAATACAACATATCTAATGTATGATGCTTTGGCATAATTAAAAGCCTGCATATATCTATTAGTGCTCTCTCTAGCAAATGTTTTATTTATGTTATTTTTGCCATTTAAAAAAAAAACCTAACTTTGGTTATTAAAGGAATATAATCTACCTCCATAAGAGTCTGATGGAGAAAAACTTTCTCTACAAAAGACCAAAAATCCTCCCCGTTGTTGAGGAGAATGTTTCTCCCGTGAGGTCTACAAAACCCATTCACATACTTATGCAACCCAACTCAGCATGAAACCCCTCTTCTCCCTCCATTTTAAAGGATTACAAAATAATTAAACTTGACTTCTTTAATTCCAATTTTCAAAGTATTATTTTAACAAGAAAAGATTTATTTGCATAAAGGTATTAAAGGTAATGAAATGGATTATAGTTAATCTAACTGAAGTTTTTCTGAGGCAATCTATAAAACCCTTAACAGTTAAGCACGTATTAGTTTTATTAAAATTCCATGAGACTTTCAAATGCATAGCTACTAAAAAAGAGAGAAGTACTACCAGAGTGAAAAGGACGTATCTGGATAAAAATACTAATATAGGCATGGATGCAAATATAGAAATAAGTATAAACATTTTCACAGAAATAGAAATTATCTCATCCTACTGGTGAAAATTGTTATCTATACAAGCTGCTCAATCTGTCATACAGATGTTAACTGATAATGGATAATATCAAAGGCTGCTTTTCTTAATTATGGTTTTAAGCCCTAAAACTAATTTGGACTCTTCAGACAGATGATGTTAAGGGATGATTTCTAAAAAGGACAGTCCTTTGACAATTCTTCAAATAGAAGATTGTCATCTGCACAAGTATGACATTTGGCCAGACTATTTTACCATCTGGACAGTTTCATGATTTACTAAATTGGAGTTATTATTCCTGAAAGAAACTTAGTTTGTATTTCACTATAATCCTGAATCAAACTTCATAAACACACATTTACACAGACACACATAAACACACATTTTTCAAGAACTAAACACTGCCACTTTCATTTTTTTCCTTATATAGCAAGCAAAAAGTTGTTATTTCATATTTCAGCTGATTTGGAAGCCAGTGATCATAGGATTTACCATAAAATATAGTTGTTTATATTTTCTAGTTTATTCATCACTTGTTGCAGAGAAGTGAAACAGGACCAGTAAATAAAGCCTCAGGTTTATATAAATATTGGTTTACCCCAGGGGTGAAATCCAAAATTTTTCCCTACCGGTTCTGTGGGTGTGGCTTGATGGGCGTGGCAGGGGAAAGATATTGCAAAATCTCCATTCCCACCCAACTCCAGGGAAAGAACAAAAAAGGTGCTCACAATTTCCTTAATGTGGCAGACGTTTCAATCAGTACTTATGTTATCATTGAAGAAACACATATGCAAAGAAGGCCCTTCTAGATTTCAATTGGCAGTAAGATTCTGTGGAAAAAATGGTCTTTTGGAGATCAAAACACTTTCGGACTTTGTAGGTCAAATCCAATAATCTCAAATGTCAGTTGGAAACAGATTGTATATTAATATAGTTCTTAATCTGCAGGTGCACAACACAAATGTGTAATCCTCATTACACATTTGTGTTAGTAATCTCACTATAAGACTCTGACAGAACATTTTTAAAGAGAATTCATTAAAGATTGGAATATAACAGTCTGTCAATTGTGGTCAATGATCACCATAAAATAACTGGTTTATAAAATTGCCACTTCAAATATAAAAGTACTCTATCAACACAACTGCATATTGGAAGCAAAAAGGCATTTTCAAATCCTACTTTTGACAAGGAATATATTATCTTTTGAATCAATTTAAAACTCTTTCTTAGGCAAGATAATTTCTAGCACAATTAAATTTATAACACTGTCCACCTCTTCAAGCAATATACATTTAAAAAGTCATTTAAGTGAGACTAATGAATTTGCTTTGCTGTTCTGCACCAGTGCTGCAAGCAAAAATCTCATGATGGGCTATGCCATCTAAATTCTAAACAATCTGAATTAGGAAGTTGCTCATTTGTTTGAGTCTATCAGGTTTTTTTTCCATCATTTTTATAACTAGCAATTTGTTCTTATCTGCTTACCATTAGCAATTATCTCTTTGCCATGATTCTTACCTCACCTTTCCAGTCCTCCATTATATGTAATTTATTGTAATATGACTTAATACTTCTTTCAAAACAATGGATAAGCAATAGGCATTGTTTGTTTGACATAGCTACTTGTTGGAAGTGTCTTATTTTTTTGTGCTGTTAGTCTACTATCTGCTTAAATTGTATGTGGTGAATGAACATCAGAGATATGCCTTCAATTAATTCTTCAAGAAAAACGTTTAAAATACACGTAGTCTATTTTTATTGGTTAAATCCAGTGCTCTGTGAAAAATAAATCCCAAATTAAAATCATTCAGCCAACACACCTTTTCTCTAAATCCTCTTACATGTTGGAGATCTGTGATCTGAAGAAGAAAATGTGAAACTAAATCTGCAGTGTGTATTATATGAAAAGTCTTGACTTTTTTTCAGAAAATCCCCCAGTTTTATATATATTATTGCTTCTAGTTTTATAGTTTGCTTCCTTTAAAATGCAGTAAATGGAGCTAGTTGGAATACCTATTCCCCCTATTAAAAGGGAATAGATAAAATATGGATGATCTAGCCTGATCCTATTACACACCCTATTTGCCTGGAAAAAGCCAAACTGAAATATAAATTTTATCACCTATATCAATCACCAGGAAAACAATGTAGCAAACTAACCATTATTTTTTACTATCAATTCTGTTTTAATTAGAATATTCAATTAAATAGAGAAATGCAAGGAAAGCATAGAGACAAAGGGTGCAAATTAAATTATTAAGGCAGAATTGCTTGGAGTTATCATAACTTCTCTGAGAGACTCACCCAAAACCTTAAAAACATTCTTCTTAAAATCATTTTAAAGCAGTAACCTTTTGCTATCTGTGTAGCAGATCAACTCCCTACCATGAGTTTTATTGAAAATAAGCATGCGGCTAGAATAAAATTAGGAGATGTGACATATAAAATGTCTCTGTAAGCCTAAAGCATGGCATTAAAAGTTTTCACTTGAGATGAATCTTGGAAAACAAGTACTTTTGCAATACACTTATCATGGTGGCCAAACTATCTGATATATTAGTCATGTTAGAGTGTACATCTTACCATGTTGTAACTGTATCAAGCTATGTTGTCAAGCTTATAGTCATGCAAGAACGGAATTCTAACTTTGAAGACAATATGGCAAAGGGGCTTCTAAGCTAAAATTATTTCTCTTGTGCAGTTTGGTGCTGTGGGCAGAAAAGCCTTTCCAATACACTAATTGGAAATTTCTCATTCTAAATTCCAATCTATTCAAAGTTTTAATTTCTGCTGGAATTGTACCAAGTAATGAAAGTAAGTTTACTTTATGTGCATTCATAGTGTAAATACCACAATTACAGAGTAAAAACAAAATATGAGCATTTAGATCAATCATGTTATTTCCTTTCAAGAGTTGGCAATTCATGCAAAGAAGGAAGTAGCAAAACAAACAAATTAAAAGGGCAACATAAGAAAAGTAATCTTACACCTAGTTTAAACATTATAATACTACTCCTTTTTTCTACAATTGCAAAATCATATTTCAAGCACACAGGAATATCTAAATTTAAGGTATGAGCATGGAGGCTAAAGGTTAATTGTTGGCTGACAGTGGAACTTTTATTTTTGCTGATAACTTTCATTCAAACTAGAAATTGGTGGTACAACAGAAGCTTGCATCATACAAGATTTGGGAATCATTTTTAATGTTATTAGGATATGAATAGGCTAAGAAAATGTTCACTTTCTTAAAGCATAAACATAGTTTGTCCCTGAATATACAAGTATGGAGCAAGGACACCACTGTGAAGAGGACAAAAGTGCACATATGAATGTTTATGGATTCAAATTCAGAATCTCGTATAATTTAAATAGCAAGAAACTAAACTTCTCCTTAGAAAGGAAAATTATCATTCATCAGATTCTAACTGCTAATGGGTTCTTCCTAGGTTCTTTCTCTTCCTTCTTACAGTTCTTTATTTTAGAACTGCCTTAATCAGCTATCAATAAAAATTTATAAAGGGTTGCAGTCATATAAACAAGTCTCAACTTTCAAGACTATAATATAGGTTCAGGAAAATGATGATATCTTGAATACTAGTTCAAAAAAAGAGATATATTTGATATAAGATGAATGGAATTTCACCATTTAGGTTTATAAATTCCTGTATATGAAACTGCCAAGACATTCAAAACAGAATTCTTGCTTCTTCCATGAGGAAAGAAGGGAGGGAAATAAACTTTTCTGGAATGCCATTTGCTCTTGGAGTAACAGCTGAACTGAAGTTGTCACTAATAAGCATGTGCTTATGCTACCTCAGTCAAAGTTTGTCCCTTTTCCTCCAATGGGAGAAAATCAGGATTATAGCAGTGTTTTTCAGCCTTAGGGACTTCAAGATATGTGGACTTCACTTTCCAGAATTCCCCACCTAAAGTCCAATCTTGAAGTTGCCAAGATTGAGAAATATCAGGTAGGGGACATTTTTGCTTCCTAAGCCAACATTATATGGGGGAAAATAGTAATACATGCTTAATTATAGACTACACAAACATGTTCATTCATGAACACAATAAAAGTGCCGCATTTAAGCACAATGCCAGCAGTGCTATGATTGTTACTTAGCCTAATAACAGTATTTCTGCAATTAGCCATTACGAGCTTTCTTGGTCTGCATTCCTGACCTCAAAGAGTCAGCATTTGGCATTCTGCATCTAACCTCCACTACTGTGGACAGTTAAAATATTTCACTCTTCAGAATACAAAGTTAGAGATAAACTAACATATTCATGACAGATTTAAAACAGAAACTTGCAAATGTCTCTTTGGGTTACTGTTCAGCTAAAAGTTATGTTGAAAATTCACTTTAATATATTGCCGCTCTATCTGGACTTCTAGAAAGTGCTTAGACATAAATAAATAAAGAAGTAATTTGAAGAGTTCTCTTTTATAAACACCAAATGTCTAAGTGGCAATTATTTTAGTTGTCTCAGTTGATTTATATAGTAACTGCAAAGCACACTTCTGTTAGGAACAGCATTTCCCAAACCCATCAATGTGGGGATATACTAGAGATTCTGTGGCTCTTTGTAAAATGTATATTCTTTTCTTTTGGTGGGCATAATCTCATGTTGGTAACAATATAATCTTTCACTATCAGATATTTGTGACTGGAAACAGCATCTGTGCATTAAGAGGAACGGGATGATATATTTTTCTTGGGGATATTCTGCCATTTGAAATATAGGCTGCAGGTTAGGAACTGGAAATCCATCAGAAGCAAAATATAATAATTTAGTGTATGCACTAAAACGTCTGCAGTGCTTTGGGTGCTTAAAAATTCACTGAGTGTGTATTTAGGAAAATTGTATATATTGTAAAAACTGCATTCAAATCAAATATATTAGGAAAAGATAATACAGCTTTTTGGACAGGCATACCTGCTTATGTGAGGAATAAAAGCAATATCTCCTGATATTACTGTGGCAATGAACATAAAAAAGATGCTCAAAGGAAATATTCTTTTTGAACAGTTTTTTTTAAAACCAAGAATTCATTCTAAAATATATATAGTGCATTTTATTATGTTGGGCAATCAGAATTTTTGTAATTAAGAAAAATTTGCAGAGCTTAGATTTTTATAATGAAAATATCCATTTTGGAAAATAGTACTTGTCTACTGTTTGTTCTGGCAACAAAGAACCCCAAACTGTAGTAGCAATTAGTCCTGCAACTGGTAACAAATTCTTAAGTTCCTTTCAAGTTCTCAGTGAGATCCTGAGTTTCTAATCCTCCAGCCCAAATGCAGTCCTCTTCACCACCTCCTAATTTAATTTGGGTTCCAAACACTTTCTATTCTTCCCTCTACACTGCAAGTCCAAGAAGTGTAGAGGGAAACTCACTATTCGATATTAACGCTCTTTTTGATCAATTTGGTCTAGCAGTAAGTTAACATTCTCATGAAGAATGGATTCTGCATTATGGATTATGTAACATTCAATCTTGTATAAAGTTCAACATTTGTTCATATTAAAAATAAAATGAATATTTGACATTATAATATTGTATTGTAATCATTAATGTTTTTGTTGTTGCTCTGCCTTTAAATCATTGACTGTTATAACTGCCTGAACTAGCCACAGTTTTCTTGAGAGATTTGTTCAGAAATGGCTTGGCTCCTTCCTAGGCTTGAGTGACAGTGACTGGCCCATGGTTACCCGGCTGGTTTTTTTACCGAAGATGAAAGTAGAACTGAGAGTTCCCTTGTTTCTAGCCTGGTGCCCCAACCAGTATAGTGGCTCTCTAATTAATCAATTAATTAGCTAGCATAAAATCAAGTGTTAGATGTTGAACTTCCAGAGACCAACAATGAAGATAAAGCTTAGTATTGGCCCTCATGGTTTGCAATCAAAATGTCCAATATTTCATCTTTGACATCTCACAAAAGTATCCTGCTGAAATTCCAAAGAGTTACTGCCAGCTACTTTAACACTAACATTTGCAAAACTCATATTTATTAGAAGGCAACTTCCCATATTCATGTAATATACAGTATGTGTGCAACTTTGTAGGAACTCAGTGTGATTGATTAAGTTAGCTTGGATACATGCAATAATATGGAAAATAACATGCAAGAAAATCATTCAGTTATTTATAATAAAAAATGGGATAAAAATAAATTAAACTAAATTAAATTTAGTATTTTCATTTATGTATAATTATTTCTACAACTGCAGCTTGGGGTGATTTTTAATTATGAAAAAGCATCAATTATAATGAATTGTTTTTCTAAATCAGACCATTTTTTTCTTTTTTCATGGCAACTTTTAAAGTAATTAAATAAATGAAAGGCATGGGGAAATCTCAGACGGGAGACATTCTAATTTTGTACACATTAATTAATCAGGTCAAGATTTATTGGTACTTTGGCAGCTCAAAAAGATATATTTTTCTTTAAATTAGCAGATTTGTTAAAATATTTCTTCAAGCTATGTTGAAATTTAGTGCTAAATGGAGCACATTGGATTCTTCTATTTTCTCTATGGAACAATATTTTTCTTGTACCTTTTAAAGAATAGTAGAAATACTAGTTATCTTTCATTATACTTATCAAATAGGTTTGGTTTTATTTACCAGAAAGTGTTATTTGCAGTTACATTCTGTGGCATTACATCAAATACTTCATCATATACTTTTAATTTTCTTTTTTAAAATTAATAATTAGAAATGTATATAGAAAAAAATCAATATTACATGGAATTTTGCCAATTTATGTCAGTCTGTGATAAACTGTGATTTTTGTTTTTGCATAGGTATTGGTTTATCAGAAACCAATTGCCTTATTTGACAAGACTCTCAAAGATAACTCAGTTGAATAAGACACTACTGCAGACATGCATGGATTTCTATATACAGAGGATTTGCCAAGTTAGTATAATTAGAATCAAAACTATAGAAATCTTTGTTTACACTTTCCACCTTTCCAAGTTAACAGACACAATAGTTGACTCATCTCTTCACAGACTTGGGAAGCAGCTGATAAAAGTTTACATAATGATTCTCACTGGCTTGGCAACTGCTGGTTTTGGCCTTGCCAGCATCACTCAAAATCACTGTCTGTTTGAGGAGTTTATTTAAAAAGTGGTTACAGTAACTTGCTAGAATTATCTATCATCTTCAAAAACCACAATTTCCCTGGAATTTCTAGAAACTGAATGATTCTAGATTCTGAATGAAAATGGAAGCGACTTCTCAGAAAACGTATGTGAATGAACACCTGGCACAATTTAGCCTAATGCTTTAATCCTGCAGATAATAACAGGGATACATTGAAACTAAGGTAGCATGTGATTTAGTATATCAGTATCAAAAATAGGGGATATGGCTTTTTAAATAGTAGAGGTTAAGATACTGCAAAGTTAGTAAGCAAAACATATAGATGAAATATTAGTGTTGAACAATGGTGGTAAAAATGGTATAAGACAGTAATTTTCCATATGAAAATAGATGCTTGACAAACATAAATACAAATATATTTCTTAAAATGTTTCATTCCAGAGCTATATGATTCTGTTTTAGTTGACATCAATAAAATGACTCTACTTGATTGAACTGAAATAATAAAATCCTCTTCCTGGAAGGATTCTTGCCAAGAAGTGAAGCAAGGAAAGACTGAAACAAAGAAGAGAAGTTTAACTTATTTAGGCGTGATTCCAGCCCTACCATATGCCAACATCTCCTTGGGGAGCATTCATCTCTAGTGAGAGTATCTCACTAGAAGTCATGATAATTCCCCTGTCACAAACTCCCAGGACTCTCTTGTTGAAGGAGAAGTTGTTTCTGTGATCATGTATTTATGGCTGAAAAATGCTCAGGTTTGTATTACAAGTACACTGAATATTTACATGCATTCTACATTTTTATTTATTTATTTATTTATTTATTATTTATTATTTTTTATTATTTTTATTTTTTTATTTATTTATTTTAGTTTGTCAAACATGTATGAGAAAACATATATAAACATGGACATGGACACATGAACATGTAAAAACATGGGCATGAACACAGGAAATGAGTACGAATAAATGGGGACAGTAGGACAGGGATGGTAGGCACGCTGATGTGCTTATGCACATCCCCTACAGACCTCTTAGGAATGGATGATGTCCACAGTAGACAGTTTAAGGTTAAAGTTTTGGGATGTAACAATAGAGTCAGGTAGTGCATTCCAGGCATTGACCACTCTGTTGCTGAAGTCGTATTTTCTGCAATCAAGTTTGCAGCGGTTTACCTTCAGTTTGTATCCATTGTTTGCCCGTGTATTATTGTGGTTGAAGCTGAAGTAGTCCTTGACAGGTAGGATGTTGTAGCAGACAATTTTGAAAAGCATTTGGAAGTTTCAACTGATGCAGAATGCAATAACATAGGTAGCCAGTGGCACTAGTTATGCAGCAGGTGTAACACCACTATTCCATGAGGTGCATTGATTTCCATTGTGCTTCTAAATGAGGGGTGTCAAACTCACGTCATCACGGTGGCATCAGGTGACATTGGGAGTGTGGGCATAGCCAGTGTGGGATGCCCACAGGCCGGGAGTTTGACAGCCCTGTTCTAGATGTAATTCAAGGTGCTGGTTATTACCCTTAAATCTCTTCATGGTTTAGGACTGGGTTTCCCCAGTTGTTTCTAACCATCAAATCTGGTCAGGAAGAATGAGCATGCTGTGGGTCCCATTGGCCAAAGAATACTGGTTGGCAGGACCTACAAGATGTGTCTTTTCTCCCATCTTCCATCCATCTTCTATCTCCCTAGATCAAGATGACCTGATTCTGTTGGCCTTTCATAAGGCCCTGAAAATCTGGTTTTGTAGCCAGGCTAGATTCCAAGGTATATAGAGACCCACTTCTTGGTCGCTAATGATTTGGGTGATGTTACTCAGCCATTGAATATTTTACCTTTTGTAATGTTTATAATTGTTTTTATTTGATTTTAATTTTGTTTATCTCCAAGAATCACATATTGAGAAGGGAAGTTATATAAACTGAATAAATAAATTGAATAAATATCTACGTTTTGTGAAAATTAATGCTATGCTATATGCAGGAAGGGAGATAAGTTTGTAAGTCTACCTGTTGTAGTTGCCCTAGCTACTTTTGAGGACTCAATCACCCCTGATTTATGATCTTCAAAAAGTCAAAAAGTCAGCTGTAAGGTAAAAGAGCACTTGGACTGATAATAATTTTCCAATGCTGATCTTCTTTTGCTATAGCTATATACCAGAATCACTTCATTACAGATAGTCCTTGACTTATGACCACAATTGAGCCCAAAATTTTGGTTGCTAAGTGAGACAGTTGTTAAGTGAGTTTTGACCCATTTTATGATCTTTCTTGACACAAGTGAATCACTGCCATTGTTAAATTAGTAACACAGTGGTACAATGAATCTGGCTTCCCTATTGACTTTGCTTGTCAGAAGGTCACAAAAGATCAAGGACACTGCAACCATCATAAATATGAGTTTGTTGCCAAGTATCTGAATTTCAGTCATATAACCATGGACAAGCTGCAATGGTCATAAAGGTGAAAAACAGTCATAAGTCACTTTTTCCAATGCTGTTGTACCTTCAAATGGTCATTAAATAAATGGTTGTATGTCAAGGACTAAGTCACCCAGAGTTACTTTGAGTTTAAATGGGTGTCCTACACAGACATACATACAGGATGTATGTATGTATGTATGTATATATGTATGTATGTATGTATGTATGTATGTATGTATGTATGTATGTATGTATACACATACATGCATGCATGCATGCTTGCATGCAGCCTGTATAGAATTAAGATCTTTCATATCTGTTCATCAATTTCTATAATTATTGAAATAGTAGTTCAGAAATGCTGAAGACAAACTTTTTTTAGTTATGGGACTATTAGTAATCACTGGATTCAATGGACACAAGTCAGCTGATGAGTTGTTGATGCAACGACTCTTAATTTTATGCTGATCCCATCCTATTAATAAAGGGAAGGGAAGGGTCAAGAGTCATAAAGCAATTTTTCCTCCATTTTAACTGTATAGTTGTTTGAATTATTTATATTTTGATGTATTGAAGAAAACATATAAACATAAAATAGACTGAAAATAAATCCTTTAACATTAAAGGATAGACTTGCCATCTAAATACTGCAGAGAAAGAAAACTGTTTTTTTTCTTTCTTGTTCTGAACTCCACCCTCCAACTCTGATTTAGTATTAGCATAAGCATACTGATCTAGCATGAGGAGACACTATGAATAATTCAAGAACCTCCAGTGCCCCAAATAAGCAATTAAACACAAAAATCTGTCCTAATGAAATGTTTAGGTTGCAAGTATCGCAGGAAGGTCAAGAAGAGGAAGGGGAAAAGTTGAGTTGCTAAATTAGTGAAATGAAGGAAGATGCTGCTGCGTAGAACAGGGACTAGAGGATATATGGCAACACAGTTATATCATACACCGTTCTATTGGTACAAATAAATATTTATAATGTCAGCCTTACAAACAGAGATGTTACATCAGCCACAACGAAACAGTAAAATAATAGTACTCAAAAGAATGCAGCAGCTAGCAAAGTCAATTCAGAAAGCAAACAAAAATGACAGTTGAATTCCAGTTTGCAATTCAAAACAATAAAATGCATTTTAAATTGCCAAAGCTAATGTCACTTTAGGACAGTCTTAGCACTGAAAGCTTTTAAATGCATCTGTCTCTGTCTCTGTATCTAATCCTGTTTAGATAAAACGAATGTATCTACAACATTCTTTCATTGTTTTGCAAACTTCAAATCTTCCAGCAAGGGACATTAAGTACCATCTCACAATAACTGGGATATTTTTATTCAGAGTCAATGACATTATGTTGAGTCCATGGTCAAAAATTAAAACTGAAATGATCTTGTACTTCTCAACTAAATTAAATATTAAACAACATATTAAAAAATAATCCAGTTTTGAATATTTGCCTAGTAGGATAGATAAAAATGTACACTGTTGTGTATTGGAACTACCTGTATTGTGTACAGATAGTCCTTGATTTACAACAATTTGCTTAATGACTGTTCAAAGTTACAACAGCACTGAAAGAAGTGACATGACTTTTTCACACTTATGACCATTGAAGCATCCCCATGGTTATGTGATTTACATTTGGATGCTTGACAACTGAGTCACATTTATTACAGTTGCAATGTCCCAGGATCATGTGATCCCCCTTTGTGACCTTTTGACATGTAAAGACAATGGGAAAGCTGGATTCACTTAACAACCATTTTACTATTTTAACATCTTGCAGTGATTCACTTGGCAAGAAGGGTCGTAAAATGGAGGAAAACTCACTTAACATATTTCTCACTTAGCAACATAAATTTTGGCTACAATTGTGGTTGTAAGCCGAGGACTATCTATAAACTCCACTAAATTAAATTCCTGGAGAAAAATGTGACTTTCCGGCTCATTTGATTCTTGTGAAATTTTATTCAATAATGTATCTAAAATTAAGTTAAAATCTTTGGAAGCTATTATGTGATCTACCCATAATCCCAAAAGTTTAGCATAATAATTGTAAAATGTTATATGTGTATTTTCCCCATATTTGGCTTAATCATTCAAAGATATTTCTGACATCCAATTTCCATCTATAAAGCATATTTAATAATAATTTGTGACAGCCTATGGACTTGAATTTCTAATATTTTATCTTGATACTCTTTCACATAATATATGCTCCTAAAAATACAATTGCATTGTTAAAAACCTGCTTAAAAGTATACTTTCCAAATGATTGAAATGAAATTTTGCCCAACCAGGTTGCAAGCAGCAACTAGCCAATTGCAAAAAAGTTAAATAAGACTAACCCTATCAGAACTTGGCTAGGAGTACACCAGGAAATCCAAGGTTATAGACTAAAATAGGAAATTTTAAAAAAGGCATCCAGAAGAAGACAAAAAAAAAACTTCCATTTTGTTGCTAAGGAGATAAACTTGATTCAAGGAGGCTTAATCTTTTAAAATGAAACTTCACTAGCCAGCGAAAAGAATTTCCCATTACATGAGAGTGGGGTATCTTTTAATCTATCAATAAATGTTTGTTCCAATTATTTCTCCAACACTTCAAGAATTCAGGATAATATAAGGAATAAAGCTAGCTTTTAACCACACCGTCTATACACTTAGCAAAAGGAGAAATATAACTCATAAAATAAAATCCAAATGAAATGGATCCAGCTTGTCTGGATATACAGGTAGTCCTCAACCATTTATTAACAATGGTTTAAAGTTACCCTCAGAAAAAATGACTTATGATTGTTGCACCATTCCTATGCTCATGTGATTGTAATTTGGACACTTAGGAACTGGTCTGTATTTAGAATAGTTGGTTGCAGAATCTTACAGTCATGTGATTGCAATGTGTGACCTTTCCAGCCACTTTCAACAAGCAGGCAAATCCATGTTATTCACTTAACAACTGCAATAAAAACGGTCATACCATTGGGTACAGTTGCTTAGTGATCAAAATTCTGATTCCATTTGTGGTCCTAAAGCAATCTCATTACAAAAGTGAAACTCCGGGTTAACAACTCTACTGTGACTTCAGCAAAACCAAAGTGTTCCAACATCCCAGTCTGTGGACAGGCACCAGATTCTGGCATGCCAGAAACTGGGCCACACAAACAAGTGAAGCCCCATCTATGGGATGCAGGCAGCACACAAAACCACGCCCCCTCAGGTCCACTCTCCACAGAACCGGTCCCTGGTGCCCAAAAGGTTGGAGGCCGGTGTGTTAAGGAATACCAGCAGGCAGGGTCAAGGAGAAGAGCCTTTTCCACGATAGCCCTATTCCTGTGGAACGTTCTACCACTAGAGATGAGAAATACTCTCACCCTTTTGACCTTCTGGAAGGGTATTAAAACTTGGCTTTGATAAACTATTTACTTGCAAAACCCCTGCCTAGGCTAGGATTCAAACTGTTGACCCCCCAACTGTCCATTGCACTAGTTTTAAAATTAAATGAAGAAAAGAATGAAGACTAAGTATCAGCAGCATGCTGATGATACTTTGCTCTAAATCTCTGTGGCCTTATTCAGAGGCTTTTATATAAAAAAAGGCGTTATCAAAAAGCATACATGATAAAATAGAAGTCTGTTTAATTACACAGTATAAATGTCAAGAGTTAGGTGAAACGTACTGTATATGATCAAAGTAGAAAAAAATATTGTGATATCCAAGAGAATCAGCAAGGTTAACTCCTCCTATACTCTCAGCTCCTCAAATCAGTTCCTTCTATGTTCTCTTTACAAAATTCACCCCATAAAGCAATTTTAGTGACAATTTTAGTTTTAGTGGCAAAACTAGGTGTACATAATGAAGTATTTCAACAAATTCAGCATAATAGTCACATTTCTGAATTTGATTTAACTACTACTTGCTCGAAAGGAATTCCAAAAAGATTGTGCAGGCCTATGATTGTTGATATCTACTTTGATGTTGTTGTTATTGTTGTTTTCAGACGAGATCTTATCACAGACTTTTTAATGATATGAAGGACCATTTCTTCATATAGAGAGGGAGCTATAACTTCCTGGGCCTATGAGAACACATCTTCTTATTAGATGTAAAAGTTGGTAGAAGCAAGTGAACTGCAACTCCCCAAAAATATAGTAAGCCCTTTGTTTATATTATTAATCTTAAAAATTGAAAGTAATCCAAAATAATCTAACCAGATCCTGTCCTGAGTAACTCTGCACACTGAACTACTCAAACTATGAAGTATAAATTATTATGAATATCATTGATTGTATCTTTGAAGTACCTAGCAAACATATCACAGTAAATTACTGAGGATTCTGTCTGAACTCAAGCTAAGCCAGATCTAGAAGCATTAAACTACTCAAGGAAACTTTTGCTGGACAACATAAAGAGAATACAATGCTGAAAAACAAAAAGATCTTCTTTATCTTCACTAACACCTGAATAGATTCAAGGAGAGCTCTTGTTAATTTCAATCAAGTTCAACATGATTTTCCTCCACATATATTTTAGCCATCTCTCAACTTTATTATCATCTTTAAAATGTGAACTACAAAATCCATAGTTACAATTTTGCTTTTGTTTATTGATCAATTTTATATAGTTTCCTATATAACTGAAAATTGGAGGCGCATTTTCTTACTAACTGTAAATTGTGTAGAAGTAATTAAATATTCCTTGAAAAAAAATTACTAAAGCAATACTACATAGCAGGGGGAAAATATCCAAACCTATGCTATGATTTTTACAATTATGTTAGGTATTTAGGCTTTTTCAAAAATGGAAGAATATTTCAATAAATAAGCTTCTACAAGCAGCAATTCAATCTGAGCAAAATTTATAATCGTCTAGTTGTAATTGTGCCTTGTTTTTTATGATGATGCTTTTGATTTCCACTTTTTTGAAAATGTGCTTTCAAAAATCCACAAAGTCATGTTCTTTGACCTTTCTTTATTATTTGTGCCTACCGAACCTTTTCAAGATGAATAGTAGATATCTTTGCTTTGGACAGTTCATTTAGCAATCACAATATTTCCAATAAGTTAGATAAATTGAGTAGTTACTTAACACTTGAAAAGACCAACATCTATTGTAGCAAAGGTCATCCAGCCCAGTTACCATGTACTGTATTAAATTCTCATCAGATCCAAACAGCAATTTCATCAATAGGCCATCCAATTAGAATGACTTTAAATCATACAACTCTGAAGCACATCAGAGAGGGCAATATAATTCTGTCTACAAAGAAATAAACTCTTTCACATTTTGCTGCAAATGTGAAGCCTGCAAAAGTGGTTGTGTATCTTTTGTATATTTATATCTTATCTTATATATTATTATATTATGTTAAAATATTTATATTTTATATAATATTTTTTATAAAAACAGTCTAAGAATTCTGTAATACATAATATCTTTTATTTACTATCTATTGAATCAGTTTGCTGTAGTAATTAAGGCATCAGGCTAAAAATCAGGAGGTTGTGAATTCTAGTCCTGCTTTGGGCATGTAGTCAGCTGAATGACCATGGTCATTCAATCTGTCTCAACCCTAGGAAAGAAGCAACAGCAAGCAACTTCTAAAATCTGCAGGGACTATCCAGGCAGTCACCAGGAGTCAAAATTTTGTTAAAGGCATCTAAAAGAAACAACAACAGCTTATAAAATCTGTTATACATAACTATTCTATTATTTACTGTCATCAATTTAGTACTTTCGTTTGCCATTGGGTTGTCTTGAGCATTGGTTCAGGAGACTGAACAGTCACATGGTCTAAATCCAAAGAACTATAAGCAGCCAAAATCTCCTTGCAAGAAGCTTGCATTACATCAAGGATGTCCAACTTGTAACTCATGGGCTGCATGAAGCCTGTTGAGTTCCTTTTTGTATTGGGCAAAGCTATTTTGTAGAATAGCTGTGTCAGCCTGTCTGCTCATGTTTTTGTGTCTGCAGGTCCCTGCTCTTTGATGCCATCCTGTCTTTGCTGTCTTTCTTCCTCATGCCTTTCTTCACAGAAAGAAGAAAGCCTTTTTCTCTGGTGAGAAAAACTGAAAACTGAGATAGTTCATCAGAAGACTACTTTACGTGCATGGGTGTGACAGCACTGGGGTGAGGGGATGTGTACAGAACAACAAACTGACTGAGGTGTGCAACAGGCAGATTACAGGACTGCAGTCAGGGGAGAGCAAAAGCATATTTGCTTTGGTTTTGCTCACCATGAGAACCCCATGGCAATAAAATGTTTTACTGCAGATAACATATTTTTGCTTTCTAATAACCATTACCTATGTTAATATTTAATTTTAAATAATCATTTTATTATTTTATTAATTAATAATTGATATTGAAAACAAATATTTGATTTGTTTGTTTGTTCATATTTGTATGAATGCTCATTTATTAGCACATTTTATGTAATGAGGTCTCCATCTCCACTTGAGCATGAGATCCTTCTGTGTTAAACTGGGAAATAATGTAATTCTACTATTAAATGGTATGAATTCTAGTGGGTTAAAAATAACTTGAAAAATATTGTACAGTGCCATTTTAAAACTTTGCCCAAACTAAGGCACTATTTGAATCTTTTTTCATATAACATCCTTATGTTATTGAAAATATCACTTCCATCAGCAAAAGAGGCTTTTTTGCTAATGGAAAGGCAAGCCAACAGATTTGAGCCACCTCCAAACTACATATATGCCATGCCAAATTTGCTTTTATGGAGAAAGGAGAGATTTGTTCCTTATCCTGATGCTTCTCGAGGCATCAGGAAATATGCCCCAGCTAAGAAAAAGTCTTATCTATATTGACAATTGCAAAGTCTTTATTAAAAAAAAAAACTGGCAGAAAACATCAGTATGTGCTTCAATTTGTAGAAAGTAAATCTGTGATCTGTCTAGATCAAGATATTTCAAACTGCTTACTGTAAAATCATGAGAATTATGAAAAACTAAGGGTTAAAAAAAGTTTACTTGTACATGGCCAGAGGTATCTGTAGCATTTTTTTAAGGTACAATGGAAATGGTGAGGTTTGTTTAGTTATGAAAGAATATCCAGCTTCCCGAAAGCCAATACAAGTAAGAAACAATAAAGTAACTATTGTCTTTTAAACATGTATTCATTGCATGCATAAGCAGAATCACATGAAAAAGAACAGAAGTGAGCATGCTAGCTTCCTTTTCTTGCATTCTCCATTACCATTACCAGAACAAGTGGGAGGATGAACTTCTGTAGCAGAAAACCTGCTTTGCTCATGTAGAAACAGTGAATTAATGAGGGCATTTTTACTCATTGAAAATCGATGTTCTAAATCCTGGTTGGAATCCACATCAACAGTGCAGTTTTGTCACAGACAACATTTCCTCTCCATCTGTTGAGCATGGGATGAGTTCCACAGTCTATCTCCACAATAATTCTCCCAGGAGAGACATCAAGAAACCAGGAATATTACAAAACTCAAGTTCTTCCTCTCCTTAGTTTTACTAGGATGGTTGATTCACAAAGATCACTTCTCTCTAGTACTACTACAGCCATATCGAGGGCACTGAAATGCTTCCAGATTGAAAGGGTGACATAACCTTGTCAAGGGATACCTAATTGAGGGCTCCTTTCATGACCCCATTAAGTTGCCAACCAAAGTGGTACCTATTTATCTATCCACAGTCATTTGCTTTTGAGCTGCTGGGTTGACAGGAGCTGAAGCATGTAACAGAAGCTCAACCCATCACAGGGTAACAACCAAGTCTCACATACAAGTCTACCAATTGTCAGTGCAGCATCCAAATCTCATAAGCTCCCGCTCCTTTGTGACAAGAAAGACACATAATGTGTTTTCTTGGGTAACAGACCTGAGAACGTGCTTTTAAGATATAATTGATTCATTCTGACACCTACACCATGAATATTTCTAGAAAGTCATAGGCTTTATTCAACTCTTGTATAACTCTTGCTTTCAATTCATGTGCACTGAGATTTCAACTCAACAGTAAAGGCATGCAGCTGAAAATATTTTAGAATTCCAACTAACAGGTGGTGAAGTTTTGGCTTCCAACACAGACATATCAAGTAACTATAATGCCCACCCTATTTTTTCCACTTCCATCTGTGCTAGATGATTATGAGAAGACCTCAGATAATAAAATAAAATGAATACTGTCAATATTACTTCTGTTACAGATGGACAAACATCTTCAAAGATTATGTAGCCCATTTGTTGGTTTATGGCCCAGAGTACTTTATAGCTTTATACATATAAATGTCAACCTTGAATTACGTCTAAATCTGAAACTTACTGGTTGAAATGAAACATATGCAAAACTTTACATAAACAGATTAGCCAACATTGTCTATGGAAAGGGTAGAGAGAGAGATAATTTCCTTCAAGATAGATGTTCTGCCAGAATACTTCAATATACATTCCTGGCAAGTAACATTCCACTTTGGCAGAGCATCCTTGCTCAGAAATAAAGGATAATCAAACAAATATGTAAATGAGCATGCAAATGACTGGAAATATTGTGGATTTAATATTACAAAGCATTGATCATATGAAATATTATAGAAGTCTAAAACCATAATTTTAGATTTAATAGGGAAAATTGTAATAAACAGACATATGCATATGCATAGATATGCATTCAATTTAATTTGAAGCATTTTCATTAATTTCAGCAGTTCATACATATACTGAACCACAAATAGGGATCATGTAAGCAAACCCATTCTGAAGCCACCATAGTTGTTAATTCATGGATCCAGATTCTAATACTGAAAGTTTGTAGCATTCTGTGGGTTTTTATCACATAGTATTCTTGCAGCTAGTTTGGGATATATTCAATTTTGCTTAATAGTAATTTTGGTAAAAGAGCATTATCTGAATTATTTTTTCTTTTTCATGGATGAATCAAAATCTGCTCTAAAAATACAGTACTGTAGTTCTGGATAGATTAAATAACTAAATATAACAGCAACAAAAATCCACATCTGCCTATCCCAACTCCTTGAGAAAAACTAGATAAGTGGATAAAAAAAATCCAGTCTAAACATGTGGCTGACTATGCTACAAACATAATGTTATATGAACTATAAACTCTAAAATATGAAATGCATATTTCAGCTTATATAACTATATACCATTTGTGGTAATTAACAATGAATACCATAATATTAATGTCATTTTAACTTCAAAAGCATGATAAATTATGTCATAAATCCAAATAACTTTGATTTTGTCCTTCTGTCGAAAAGAAATGGGTCTGACATCACTTATTAGCAATCTAGTGCAACAATTCAAGTGCTAATTTATTTGTCAATATTGTATAATAATACAATTTTTGGGCTACTCCAAGATCCATCATTCTTGAAACTTTGAAAAATTCCCAACACTGTGGATATCAACAGATTATAAACAGAAATTGTTCTAATTCTGCTAGATTCATGTTAAGAATCTATTAATTGCAAATCAATATATGGCAATAAGAATACAATCTTAATCCATGTCATTTAATGGTCCAGTTTCTGAACTGTGTCACCACAACATGAGAATTCTAACATTTCTTCAGCATTCCCTTAGGTACCACAATACTGAAACACAAGGAAAAAAATACCATTCTTTTTAAAGATTAAAATAGGCTATCATTGTTTTACAGAAAACTGGTGCACTTATGAGAATGTTGAGCATAATTTTCAATGATTTTAATATAAGTATAAACCTCTACCTTTCTCTGAAGGAAAAATCCACACCTATTTCTATACTAATTTTTCTCATATAAATGGTCAAATACATGCATATTGTATGCATACATACAAGCATACAAACCCAAATTTATAAACTAAGAGCTTGTATTAGAGTTATTCATGCTCCAAAATGTATTTGGAAGACAAATTTCAGACCTCGTGTAAGAAAAATTCCTTGTTAATATTCATTATTTTCAAGATTTTAAGCAAGATTGAAAGACACAGCTGTTTTAAAAGGCATCTTATTAAAGTGACTAATATGACTCTTAAAGCAACTGCATCTTTTTCAGATTTCTGAAGTCTAAAACAAGACAGTTTTCATGAATAGTAGAGAGGACAATGCTCCGATGAGGCCTAAAGTATTATTTAGGATAATTTTCAACGCATCCCAAGCTTTAGTTTGTATTCCCCAAACTAATTTCACTTCCCTGCCTGATGCACTTGAAAATATATATATATATATATATATGGGCTGTCATTTGTGAGTGGTTCCTAGCTAGTCATATGTAAAACTGGGATATCTAATGCACATAAAGACAGAATAGCAAATTGGATCTCAGTGGAGTTTTCTCTTCCAAAAGGCTGGTTTAAAGGAACAGAAGGATGAAACCCAAGGGGTAAATTTCAGTTTCCTTTCTCTAGGCTGTTTGACATATTGTTAGGAAAAACTGAAACAGACCTCCCAAATGAAATGTGACCCAGGGGAATAGACCTGCACAAGAGCAATCAAGCTCAATAATTGCACATATTGTGCTACTGTGATTGAAATGCCCGAAAGGAAAAGTTGTCGCTTCTCTTTGTCCTAGAAAAGGAGGGGGGAGGAGGGAAATAACTTTTCTCTTTAACAAAATGCTAAAAATAAAGTCTGGAGTTTTGCCTACATGTATCAATTTTAACTAAAGAATATTTCACTACACATTCTAACGTAGGAAAAAATCAAATGTAATATAGGTTTTTTTTTCTTTCAAGTCTTAAAAAGTATTACTGAGGCTCACCAAATTGCCAAAATAAATTGGAAAAAGGTGGAATCTCACTTTTTTTTTTCTCCAACTAGGTAAAATTATTTTTGGTTTGATGATGACTTAGATGAGGGAATAGAAGGAGAACTCATTAAATTTGCAGATGACACTAAACTGGCAGGAATAGCCAACACCCCAAAAGACAAGCTCAGGATCCAAAATGATATTGACAGACTTGAACAAAGGGGCCTATCCAACAACATGAAATTTAATGTGGAGAAAAGTTTTATTCCTGGGCAGGAAAAACCAAAGGTACAAGTAGAGATTAGGTGAAACCTGGCTCAAAAACAATAACTGTGAAAGGGACCTTGGAGTCCTAGTGGACAATCACTTAAACATGAGTCAGCAGTGTGCAGCAGCAGCCAAAAAGCTAACACAATTCATACTTGTAATAAACAGAGGCATAGAATCAAAAACATGTCAAGTATTAGTAGCACTTTATAAAGTCTTAGTAAGACCACACCTGGAATACTGCATCCAGTTTTGGTCACCACATTACAAAAATGTTGAAACTTTGGAAAAAGTGCGAAGAAGAGGAACTAAGATTATTAAAGGCCTGGAGATTAAAACATATGAGCAGTTGCAGGATTTGACTTTGGCTAGTCTAGAGAAAAGAAGAACTGGTGAGACATGATAACAATATTCCAGTATTTGAAAGGCTGCCACAAAGAGTATGGGGGCAATTTATTTTCCAAAGTGCCAGAGGGCAGGACAAGAAAAAATGGATGGGAACCAATCAAGGAGAGAAGCAACCTGGAATTAAGGTTAACAGTGAGGACAATTAACCAGTGGAACAGTTTGCCTTCAGAAGTTGTGGGTGCTTCATCCCTGGAGGCTTTTAAGAAGAAATTGGACAGCCATTTGTCTGAAATCATATAGGATCTCCTGCTTAGGAGCAATGGGCTCCTAGCAATGGGCTGGACTAGACAACCTCCAAGGTCCCTTCCAGCACTATTCTGATTGACTATACTGGCATCTTCTTTCTCCCTACCTCTAGCAAATGGATAAACAATTATTTCTTTTCTTTTCATATAGATGTCCTAAGACAATTAGAGCTTATAAGCATAGGATGATTTAAAAAATAATAAATGGAGGGAATATATTGACAAGATCTATGATTTAATTAAGTTCTAGCAATTTGAACTTCACTCTTTTGAAAAGATAAAGGAGTCCCTGCAGATTTTACTCCTCTAGTCATTGCCAATTAAAGGGTGCAGTGCTCATCTGTTTCAAGGCCACTGAGCTAGTGCTATCCTAAGACATTTCCATGGTCATGTAGCCAGCATGATGCCATGGAGCGCTGTTACCTTCCCACTGAAGTGTTACCTATTTATCTGCTTGTATTTGCTTGCTTTCAAATTATTGAGTTGACAGGAACTGGGGCAAGGACTAGAGCTCACCCCATTGCATGGCCCTCACGTCAGGTCTTGAATTTGGGCTGCTGGCTTTCCAGTGGACAAGTCCAGCATCTTAACCATTGAGCCATCACACCGTCATTTTGAAAAGTCTTAAATGAATTAAAGGCAAATTCC
This sequence comes from Coluber constrictor foxii, assembly GCA_038048745.1. Classification (NCBI taxonomy): domain Eukaryota; kingdom Metazoa; phylum Chordata; class Lepidosauria; order Squamata; family Colubridae; genus Coluber; species Coluber constrictor. Next base: position 138,265,105 of record CM075961.1, on the reverse strand, counting down.
TGAATTTGAGTCTTAAGGAAAGGTTCAATAAGGGCCAGATTATGGACATGACAGTTAATGGAAAGTATTGATGAGAAATCATTTTGTCAAGCCTCTAACAGCAGAGTATAAGACCCAAAAATTCACAATGGTTTCATTAGCTCGATTTATTGTCAAGGTAAGGGATTAGCCCAGAGAATCTTGAAATTGAACAAGCCAATGTAGAGCATTCATTTATTAGTGATTTCATTGTGGTGGGGTTTCTGAGAGCTCTCTGAACCTTTTTCCCCCTAGAAAGATGCCTAATCAACTTTTAACCAGATACAATGACCTACAATATCCATCTGCTTGCTGCTTTTAACATTCTGAGATGTTCCCTCATTTATTTCATAGCCTTAGTGTCAGCCCAGGAATCTCTCTTACACATTCTAACCTTGAAACTTCACCATCCTGAACAACCCTGTTTCCAGTGTTCTGTTTGCATCATGATTGGTCTGTTTTGATTGGGTTGTGGTTTCTTTCAGAATTTTCCAAGAGTAGCAAGTATCACAGCAGGGTCCGTTTGGGGAAGTAAGCATTCCTGCTGCTATTGGTTTAGATTAGACTGGATGAATGAGGAAAGAATCACTTTCACATTTGATCTGACAGAAGGCTGCTTAGAGTTGCAGATCTACACTTTTGTCCTTCACACTACTGAGATAATTTTATTTTAGTGAACTGCATATGTGTTATTTTCCTTGCTCCTACTGTATATTGCTACTAACATCTTTCCTTTGATGCAAATACAATGCCCATTTATAGCACTTTGTTATTGAGCTTTGGTATATGCATGTTTTTATGTTCTTCTGATGTTAAGCTTAAAGAGCAGTGTTTCTCAGTCTCAGTGACTTTAAGACTTGTGGACTTCAATTCCTAGAATTCCGCAGCCAACAGTTTGAGAGTTGAAGTCCACAAGTCTTCAAGTCTCTGAGATTGAGCAACATTGTTCAAGAGTATACTTAAAAATGCAAATACTCATTAACATGGAACATGCATACAGGACACCGTGCATGGACTTGCATCTTGCTGTACTATTAGTATTATTCACGAAATTAAGTCACTCCATTATGGTTGACTGGAAACCTCTTAAACACTTTTTTGCATGAAATGAAATGGGGAAAAAAAGGACATACAACGTGTCATTTTGATGACTAGAAAAAAACCCTTAGATAATAGAAAAGAATGAGCTTTTGTTGTAATCACAGACTAAAAAACAATTTTGTAATTTTACTTACATTTGCTGCAAAGGAAATCAATTTTTTTTCTATTTTTTTTATTCTTTCTGCACTTTTCTTTCTTCTTCCTTTCTTTCTTGCTTTTACTTTTTGTTGGTTTGTGTTAATTTTTATGTTGTTTAAAAATTTAATGAACCATTATTTTAAAATATAAAATTGAGCCACTCTAGTAATCTTTTTTTTAAAAAAAAAAACTGGTTCCCTCCCAATATATTTAAATAGTAGCACAGTAATTTTTGTTAGGCCTGTGCCTGGCAATAAAACAAAAACAAGAAAAAATATTCCTTGTCTTAATTGGTAAGTAGGATAGCAATGTCTATAGAAAAATAGGATAAAAAGGTGTGGGGTTTTTTGGAAAAAAAGTTGAAATATTAAGAAAACCTTACAAAAATGGAAGAAAATATTATTGGCATTTGCCTGTCTAGTCCAGTGTTAATTTGTTTTCCATGCTGGAAGGAACAGAATCTGAATAAATTTTCTCTTTTTTGCCTGTTCAGCTGTTGCCTCAACCCTTTTTGAAACCTTGGCTTTTTAATTATTCAGTTTGTTTCTGCAGCAGGAACAATCAAAATAGTTGTTTTGTTCTAGCCCATTCAAATTATTTTGTGTTTGGTCTACTCTATAAGGACACTCTAAGTGAGGTCAATTTTTAAAATATATTCGTTTGCTAAAGCTTTTATGCCGTTCAATTTAGCTTTATGTGAGCTTTGAGCTTACAAAATAACAACAGAGTTAAAAACATCAATAATCTAAAACATAATTTAAGTAACATGACATAACTATGCTATTCACAATTTTATTTTGAGCTCAAACAGAAAATATTTCCCATTTTGCACTCAGTATCAAGAACAGTTCTCAAGTTTTTGTTTTGGGTTGCCTTACAAAATAGAGGTGAATTGCGCAAATTGGATTGACCTAATGGATATTTGTTCCATAGAAATTACTTTGATAGCCTGTTGGATAGGGAGTAATAGAAGTATAATGTGACTAACTTTTTTTCCACATTAAATAATAGGTTTGAGATCAGTGCTGACCAGAAAATTGTGATGGGGAAGGAGTTCAATCCATTCCTCATTAATCACTTCCAAAATAATTGGCAATGCGGACTTTCTGCCTCACCAAGGTACCTATATTTTTAAGTTTTATATTTATAACATTATATAATATTTTTAAAAATGCCAAGAGATTATCATATTTACACACTATTCAAAACTGACATCAAAAAGGTAAGAAGGAAAGAAAAAAGGTACACACTCCAACAGACAACACTTAGAAAAGCAGGGATTAATACCAGACAAATAAACAAAAACAATATCCTAATCAAGAAACTTCCAAGGAGAAACTACCAATATTGACAGATCAAGCTATTGTATATGAGGGAGTGAACCTCATAATCAAAAACACTGATGAAGTTAACTAATTGGGAATGAAACATCTACAACCAAACCCAGAAAGCACCAAGGGCTTCACAGTTCAACCTTGAGGTAAATGTATTCTCTTCTATTAATAAGTATTTCTGCATTATATTTAATTTGGTTCTTTTGTTTAAACATTCTTTCAAGAATCAACAAATCTTCCTAAATGTGCTTGAAAGCTGCCACTCTATTTCTCTTCACTTCTATCAGGAAGCAAGCCATAAGTAAACCAATCTCCAAAAATATCTAAGGATTATGAGTTATACAATAGGAAGCATATAAATTATCAATAGACAAATCAATTCTACATATTGAGTTCCAGTACTGATACTGGAAATATAGTTAGGTATCCATGCTATTCACAGAGAAATTATACATGCACACCCAATTCTTTACAGGTTCACCAAAAAAAGTACTAGAGTATGGAAACAGTCAATTTCAAAACTTACCCGTCAAAATCTCTGAAATATAAAGGCAAGGAAGGAGAGAAATGCTTTCAGACTTTCAAAATTCTGTTACTATAAATTTACAATGAAGGTGATATTAGTATTCTTGGTTTTGGTTCTCTCCTATGGATTACCTTGAAAGGCTGACTGATTAGATTATGTCAGGAGTATGGACCCAGAAACTACACAAGTAGCTGATCAGCAGTGGTATGACTACTCATCTATTGACCGGAATTTCACCAAACTAATGCAGTTCCTGCAGTAAAGTACTAAACGAACACTACAAAGCTTTTGGGTGGGTCATATTTCAAAAGCTTCCTCCCATCAGTGATTCAAGGCCAGCCAGCCATTTCATTCCTCCCCTCAACTCAGCTACTGATTACTCCCCAAATTAAGTGGAGAAAAATAGCTTTATATACAGTACACAACACAGTCAATTCTTTTTTTGGAATACAATGATGTAACTACACAGCAACTTTTAATGGCCAAATTTTATTTGTTTATTTTTAGATAGACAGACAGACAGACAGCCTTCTCTATTTTGGGTTTTAACCTCATCTTTTTATCCAGTGAAGAGAGTTGAAGATCATCATAACTGGGCTGGCAGTAACTTTCTTTAAGATTTGGTCCATTCCCTGATGAAACTAGCACTGTCACATAGAAAAGCCAAAAACTGGGGATTATCCAGATATGGGATTGAGAAAACGGTCTGTTCCTCAAAGACATAAACATATGGTGCAATTTATCTTGGGCTTCTAGGAACTATATGTCTTGGAAAAGAAACTTCCTTCCATGTGGCTACCACTAGAATCAGATTTTTTTATTATTATCTTTGACCATTTTCCCATGTTTGTGCACAGGTACACATGGTTTTCCATAATAATTAGCACTTTTAAAATATATATCATTGGTGGCTGACTCAAATCCTTGTTGTCAAGAGACAAAGGCAGGATATAAATGTTGTATTTACTGTAGAAAAGGGAGTTTTTTCTCATTTGAATAATTTACTTTTAAAATATGGACATCTTAGATTTTCTGAATATCAGAAGTGGATGCAGTTGTGGTTTCTTTCTGTTTAACATTTTCTTGTAAATTGAAGATTGTCTACCTTTTGTATAAATTTATTTATTTTAGTATTTTAAACAACCAATGCAGTAAAGTCAATCTGAAAAATTTGCTACACACACCCACCATAGATGGCTATGCAATTATCTTAATTCCTTATTTATTGGTATTTATACCAATAAATAAAAAGGAGGTTTATTTATTTATTATTTATTATTAAAATTTATATGCCGCCCTTCTCCCTTGGGACTTGGGGTGGCTCACATGGATTAAAACAACAATAATAGAAACTAAAAATACAATCCAAATTTAAAAACCCTAAAAATTAAAACCCCATAACCGGTCAGGGAATTTGGTGAAAAAGCCATGTCTTCAAGCCAGTATGGAAAGTGCAGAGATCAGGAGCCGTCAACTTCAGGTTGACTGAATTCTAATGGTACAAGAATTTAGTTGCTATTTTCATCTTAAGTGTTCATTTATTACAAACTCCCAGATTAGTTCTATATGTATCACAGTTTTTATTGCACTAAGTGCCATTTTGTTTGTAGGAGTAAATCCATCTGCCTTATCTCAGTTTGGTCACTGAAATTAAAAGAAACCAAAGCAAAACAAGAACTCAGCACATTTAATAATTGACAGTTTTCCCATCTGCTGAGTACCTGATAATCTATCAGGTGGCTGTGTAATTAGTGTTTTGGTGAGAGAAGTGGACAGCATAGATCATTAAACCTGCATAAAATGATGTTTAACTCATTTAGCTATAATGTCTGCATGCCATAAAGCAATTCTGAAAATAGTATCACATTAGTGAGATGCAATAGGATGTACTGTCACTAATTTAACCTGCAAAATGTATAATTTAATTCTATGCTGAAAGATAATAAAGAAACTAACAAATTGTTTTTTTAAAAAAAAACATGTTCTCATTAAACTAATAGCTACTGTATCATAAATATGTAATTGATGCATTAGCTGTACAATGATTCAAATGTCTTCAGCTAATGTTTAAACAAATATAAGTGACATTCTATTGCATTAGGCATCTTTATCACTTTCTAAATACAAGCCATATATTTAGATGTACAATACCATTCCTTTGTCTCAAGCATATAGCCAGAACATTGTTCTAGGAAGAAGTGTGTCTCAGCCGTCCTAGGCTAAGCACGGCAATACCAAGAAACACACGCGCACAGGTCGGTGCTATGCTGGTTTATTATCCGGCTGGCTCCAGGAACGTACTGTGCATGTGTAAAAGTTCTTGCTACCACAATATACTGTGGCATTTTCCCAGTATACATATTTGTCACTGAAATATGATATGTAATTTACAATCCGGATCAGGAACTTAAAGCAAAGCAATCTTATTTTCCTATATTTTGCTTCTACTTTGTAGACTCTGAGAGATAACAAAGAAATATACAAATGGGGTTTCTTTTGCTATCAAATTCTCTCACTAACCTTCCAGATGGAATATATACTTTCAAAAAGGTTAAAATTCAGTGTGATGACTCAACAACAACTTAGAATATCAAGTTAAAGAGAAATATTATCAAACACAATTTGTTATCATTAACAAAAAAATGATGTTAAGTATTTGATGTTGATATTAACAAATATAAGATGTTTGAAGAAAGCTGTTGGAATGACCGGAAGAGTGAAAATCAGAAATGAGATCATAAGATAAACAATTAGCATAGAACCAATCTTAAACTACATACAAAAAGAACAAATAAAGTGGTTTGTTCACCTGGAGAGAATGTCTAGGGATTCTGTACCATACAAGGCACGGAATCCTACAAAGGGGAAAAGGTCAAAAAGCAAGAGACAAATGCAGAAGAAGATGGAGAGACATCAAAGACACACAACAGCATCAAATGATGTTGGTTGAATATTGAGGCCACCAGAAGATCAAGAACCAGAAGTTTGTATCTCTCTCGATAACCAAAGTGGTAAGTACCATTAGAAGTAAAGAAGAACAAGTGTTGGCCCACAAAACTGTATACAACTTCAATGGAAGGCTTCAAATTTGACTAAAGCTTTATATGAAATTCTGTCTGCTATTAAAAAGCAAAAGTGCTGTACTTGATATCTAACCCTACCAATAAGCTTCTATAAGCATGGAAAAACTCAGATGGAGTGCTGTTAAGTACTTGGACAAATTGAACAGTGTGAGCAACTGACTAAAAGCAAATTGTAGTCAGCTCACCCAGATCTATTAGATAATCATGCAAAGCTACAATAAAACAAAAAATAAAATATATTTAATATTGACAAATGGTTGCTGTAAAGAAACTAGATTTTTTAAAAATTTTCTTTTTACTCAGTATGAGAACATGAAATTTTTCTAAACATTTCTATGTACATAACTGGGCATTTTTAAAAACAATTTCTACTTGTTGAGTGCTTCCACCATTTTGCTTATCAACACTGACTACTCTATTCTAACTAGAAGGTATATATTTCAGGTTAATAGACACAGAAAGAAATTATACAACATTACTGAAGTATTGCAATTTGACTAGTTCATTTTTATTATGTTCAAATTAATTATTATTCCAACTAATTATATTCAAATTAATTCCAGAATAATGTGAGGCACACCTATGTTTTCAAAAATTATTTCTAATTAATGAATTGCATTATTATTTCATTTACATTAGTATTTCTTTTTCAGGTATATTATGTGAAAACAAGTCAAATTAGAAAGCACTTTCCAAAGAATTTCTTTAATGTGTTATTTAATGTGCTTTTTCAATCTGGACTATATTATTTGTTTTTTAAAAAGTCACAGTATAGAACCTGTTCAATGTTACATTCAAAGCACACTCTCATTATAACAAAAGGAAATGCAATACATACATGCAATAGTAGCAGATACAGAAGGAATCTATTAAAAAAAGAAACTGTCATTCCTTTCAGGTAGGTTGTCCAGTAATTTAGACTTTATACATCGATTTCCTTATGTCAATATTTATTTGCCAAGTGCTTTCACTAAATAAACATATCTACATAAGCTACTTCAGAAGGTTCACTGATTTTTTTTAAAAAAAAATCATAGTTGGTCCTTGTCTAAAAACTCTCATCCTAATTTTTTTTTAAAAAAATTGACAATAAAATTGAGATTTATTTCAAGATTTCTTTGATAAAAGATAAAAGGCAATTAACATCTCTAATACTCTTCCCTCCTCCTATTTTCCTTACAACATTCCTATCAGGAGTTGGGCTGACAGAGAATGACTCTCTCAGTTATCCAGCCAGATTTTATGTCTAAATGGTGTGCGTGTGTGCGTGTGGGGGGGGTCTAGATCTCAGTTTTCTATTTCTAGCCTGGTGCTTTAACCCCTAGACAAAACTGTCGTTCTTTCTTTTATTTCAGAAATTTAATTAGGAACCTTATTTTCAGCAGAGGCTTTGTTTTCTCAAATGAATTTTAAGGTTCTAAATAATATGAACATGATATGCCAAAGAAATTCAACTGAATTTGTACAATTTATCATGTCATATCCACCACTGATGGCTAAGGGAGGCTTATCTCTCTGAATGCATATGTATAATGCAACTGATTAGCCTATCAAATGAGCAGTGTAACAATGAGCTGCAAACAATGTCAACAGCTCTTCTAATGAGTTTGCAAGGCCGTCACTCATGGCAATGAATATGGATACCACATTGGAAGCAAACAGAAAGAGGAATTAATTAATTGTGCAGAACTGGTTTTTGAATAATTTGTTTCAAGGTGGTATAAATCTTCTGGGTTATTTTAACTTTATATACTTTGATGATTTTCAATACAAATAAAGAAATGTATCTATAAAAAAATATTAGAGCAGAAAACCAAATGTGAAAGTTCAGATATGTTCCCCATGGTTTAAAACAACTTATGTAATCAATTATTCTGTCTGGAGCACTTGCTAATGAACCTCCATGAATAACCATATGTGAGATCCAGCTGACCACAATTTCCATTCATCAAATTTAAATATATTATAGAGACTCTCGGAGAAAATTGGTGGAAACCTGTCTACAAAAAACTATTTGCTAGCCATCCAATACAATAATGCTGAGGATTGTAGATTTTCAAAATATGTGATTTAGCAGAATCAATATGAATTCTCTTAAGGAATTTTTATGATAAGGAACACAAAAATATAACCGAGCGGAATGTAATTCAAAAACATTCATATTATACAGGAATTGGATTTTGTATATCAAGCACAACATTATATTTTGGTTTTAAAAAGAGGGTTAGATCCATAAAATTGTTCCTTAGGAACAACTATAAAACTTGTTGGACAAATAACTAATTTCTCCTGCATGATTTAAACTCAAACTCCAGCTATCATTGATACAGTATCTGATCAACACTACCAAAATGATAATAGCAGAATTTTGAAAAAGTCCCATGCTTCATCTCAGGGGTGAAATCTAAAATTTTTTGCTACTGGTTCTGTGGGTGTGGCTTAATTAGTGGGCGTGGTTGGTGGTCAGGTGACTGGGTGGGTGTGGCTTGGTGGTCAGGTGGGCGTGGCCAAGTCAACATCACTTCTTTGCCCTTTTTTAACCTACAAAAACACAACAGAACACAACTGGCTCACCCACAATGTAAAAGCAGCTGTGCTAGACCCAAAATGGCCTCTGAAACAAACAGGAACTTCACATAGGCACAAAAAGTCCAAAAAACCAACTTTCACACTTCACACACACACACACACACACAACACAACACAACATAACACAACTGGCTCACCCACAATGCAAAAGCAGCTGTGCTAGACCCAAAATGGCTCCTGCAACAAGCAGGAATCTCACACAGGCATAAAAAGTCCAAAAACCCAACTTTTATACTTTACACACACAAAATTCCACATACAGCTTTGTGAGATTTGTGTGTTTGTGTAGTTAGAGTGAAACACTACAGAAACACACAAAATCTCAGAAAGCTGCACAAATATTATTTTATTTTATTTTTATTTTTATATAAAAGCAGCTAAATTTAAAACTTCCTAAACTTTAAAGGGCTAGGTCTAAAAAAAGAACTAAAAAAAACTCCAATTAACTATTTTTTTAAAGCTCCCAAAGGAGGGGGTGAAAAAAAAGGCAGGCAGGCAGATAGAGCTGCTCACCGATGAGCTTGATTGCAGGCAGGGAGATTCAGTTGCTTGCTGATGCAATGGATTGCAGGGATTACAGCAAGTGAAGCAAGGCAGGCATTGCAACCAGCGGCTCAGGATTCCGTCCGAAGAGTGAAAGTAAGCAAGGTGGAGGCGGGGGAGGGGGGAATTTTGCTACCGGTTCTCCGAACAGCCTGCTGCCATTGCTACCTACTCGCCTGAGCCGATCCAAACCGGGAGTATTTCACCCCTGCTTCATCTGATAGGTTTTCAGTTTTGTTTACATTTAATAGGAGTTCACAGGGCAAAGACAGAAATGAATTTCCCAGTTAAAACCAGTGTTCACCCATGGATTTCCCAGAGATAGCCCCCAATATGATAAAGCTAGCCACATGTATTTTGTTTGTAATATCTGTACTTTGTTGTTGTTAGTTGAGAAGTCGTGTCCAGCCCATTGTGACCCCATTGGCATTGTTCTTCCAGGCCTTCCTGTCCTCTAGAGTCCATTTAAGCTCACACCTACTGCTTCAGTGACTCCATCCAGCCACCTCATTCTCTGTCGTCCCCTTCTTCTTTTGCCTCAATCTTTCCCAGCATTAGGCTCTTCTCCAGTGAGTCCTTCCTTCTCATTAGGTGGCCAAAGTATTTGAGTTTTACCTTCAGGATCTGGCCTTCTAAAGAGCAGTCAGGATTGATCTCCTCTAGGACTGACGGGTTTGATCGCCTTGCAGTCCAATATCTGTACTAGATTACTGCTAAAAGGATGAGATCCTGGATTGTGGTGACTCATTAAAGTAAGTTTTTTTTATAAGACCTCTGTGGACAGAGTTAATATGAGCACACAACATTCATGATATTCAGCTTGAAGCACCAGCATTACTATCTATACTGGGTATCTTCCATCAAGTGGCTACAAGTCACTATTGAGAACTTTCCACAATATCCTATTTTATAACTTGTGGGTGGGAGAAGTTCTGGTTCTTTTTCACCTATGCTAGGTTTGCTAGATTTCGTCATCTTTGGTGCTGATAGCTCTTCAGGGATACTTCTGAAGAGCACAAGGTTAATGAAAGCTGCTGTTCTGGATGTACTAGGAAACTGATGTTTACTTATTACTGATTATCCTGATTACCTGCAACTATGTGGTTAGTTACAGGATAAACCAGCCACAGCACATCAGCTGAAGCCCTCTTTAAGCCTAAATCTATCTACTTTGTTTGCTGAGCATTAGGATATGAAAGATGAACCCTCTCATTTATTGCCCTTGAAACTTGCCACATAAATAAAATGTAGAGTGGAACATAAAGGAAGCTACTTTATGAATGGCCATAATTCATTCAAATGAAGCTAATTCAAATCTTGCTCATTATGAGCAGCATTAAGTATTTTACCAGGAAACCAGGAATGATCCTAATACTTATTTCTGCCTTGCATGAACAAATTATCCAGGCTAAAAAAAAATGGAAAGAGATCCATATAATTGTATTCTGTTTTTATAGAAGTTTATATTTATTTTGGTTTAGATTTAAATCCCCCCTTCAAAGAACTACTCAATTCTAGAGTCATTTTACAGCACACCTTAAAAAATAGGGAGAAAATCTAATTAACATTTAGATAATTAAAACATTACATTCTGCATAGAAGAACAAAAAATATCATATCTTTAATAAGAAAAAGAGAATTTCTCATTGAACTGATGGAATTTAATGATCCTTTTTAATTATCAACTTTTCACTTATTCTAAATAATGCACCCAAGTGTTAATGTCTACTCATAGGTGATGTCTTTCAGAGCCAATGTAACTAATTTGCACCAGGTCCAATTACTTATTTTTATTCTCACCTTTCAAAACAAATTACACAAAAGGAGCTCATATACTTCATTTCCAAATTGATACAAGAATGAGAAAATGATGTCCCGTTTCACAGTTTTACCTCCATAAACTGAGGTGATTCCTATCTGGCAAAGGCATTTCCATTACCATATAAACCACACTAATAGCACATATAGCAATATACAAAAGGAGGAAGGATTATACACAGTGGCTTTCCGCCCAAGAGCAATCGAAAACAGTAAATCTTCAAAACTGACAGAAGCCAGAGAAAAATAACAAAAGTAAGAAATGAAATGTGCCCAATCATTGCTACCCATAGCAACCTAACTAAGAACTAGCCAAAGGACCTGATCAATTTGGGGAAAAAGCAAGCCACAGAGTACAAATGTATATAATAAATAAACCTGCCTAGATAAAACTATCCAGAAAGTACACTAAGATTTTTCCTTTTAAAAAATTATCTAAAAGCTCACCCCAATATTTCTTTTGTTTTTAATTTCCCAATGAAAATGGAGATTATAGCTTTTTTAATGATTTCCATAGTACCATTTATATATTGGTAAATTGAATTTCAGCAAGGTCTTTGTTTTTTCAAATGAATGTTAAGATTCTAAATAATATGAAAAGGACACGCCAAAGAAATTCAGTTGAAATTGTACAATTTATCTTAAATATTTACCACTAATGGTAACACAGGCTTCCCCCCACTGATAAATACAGTGAGAAAGCATAGGTAACTAGATAAATAAGCATAGATAAATCAATAATATTCCACACAAGTTACTGTGCAGCCTCTTTGACATGTGTTAGGATTTAAATGTTGCATTAAAACCTTCGAAAGTTCCAGATTGAAAGAATTCCAGGGAATTCTTTAAGCACATTGCTATAAATATAGGTAGCCCTCGATTTATGACCACAATGGAGCCCAACATTTATGCTGCTAAGCAAAACATTTGTTAAGTGAATTTTGCCCCATTTTACCTTTCTTACCACAGTTTTTAAGTGAATCACTAGAGTTATTAAGTTAGTAACACAGTTGTAAAGTGAATCTGGGTTCCCCACTGATTATGCTTGTCAAAAGAACACAAAAGGGGATCACATAACCCCAGAACACTGCAACCGTCATAATTATGAGTCAGTTGCCAAGCATCCAGATTTTGATCTTGAGGAAGTGGCAACAATCATAAGTATGAAAAATAGTCATAAGCCATTATAACTTTGAATATTCAAAGTTGTAAATTGAGGACTAACTGAATAGGATTCTAATCATATTATTCTAAATACTGTATAGAGTTCTAAAACTTCCTTATTTACCTGTTAGCACTATTACATTTAGATTTCAATAACCATACCTGAATTTGAGATTTGTCATCACTTTAAATACTTTAAATTGCTTTAAATACACATGTTCACTGGAAATTTTGAAATACTCAACCAATCACTTTTTGTTTCTGTTGTAAATTTACCCAGTAAACACATCACTGTGCTCTATGCAGTGACTGAAAAAATCCCATCTAAAAGATCATAAATGATCTATTGCATTTCTATTCATTCTTCCACATGATTTATCTGCCAATATAAAAGCTGCATAGCTCAAAATATATCAGTTTCAACTATACCCATTTCTGTTTGACATTTATGACTAGGTTTACGGATGATTTTTTTCAACTAACTTAAAAAATGCTATAGAAATAATCTGAGGTAGATAGGCCTGGCATTCATGTTACAAGCAGGGGGGATGGGAGGGAGGACCTATTGAATTGCTTCTGGTAGAGAGGAAGATCAAACATTGATTTGTCAGGTGCGTAACATGGAGGTTCTTTCATTTCTGTCACGGTTCAGCCGTTTTAATCAGGTCAGCAAGTCATTTCAGTCATTTTGTTGAACTTCCAGGTCCGAAACTTGGATTGTGGTATTACTGCACTGATGGCATCAAACTACACTTTTTCTGAAAGAAAGGTGTTTTGTTTTTGTTTTTTAATCAGTATATGGTGTTAACAACAAGCAACTGCTGTGGCAGCCTAGCATTAAACCAGAAGAATCTGCACTTGTGGAGTGTTTTTTGTTATTGTTCGGGAACACCAACACAAAATGATGCATTTGTTATTCCTGAAGGTATAAGGATATCTGACTTACTGTTGATTTATAACCTATTCTAAGACAGAAACCTATTCAAAAGCTGGTCCACCATTCAAAACTAGACAATCGATTTACTAGGAAGTTTGATAAGGGAAACAAGAGTTGTAGGTAGCTTCTCACTGGCTGTATATTTGCAATGCAACAACAGAATTAAAGCATAACCTGTATTCTGCTGCTGAGGAAGGAGAAAGGACAAGAAGTAGTGTAGCTTTTTGTCCTTTATGGTATAGCTAGGTAGTGTAAAACATTTTTTTAATCTTAATGTATAAGTTAAGTCAATGATTTAAAGGTTAACATTCAATCATAGACAAGCATCATGAGGCAACAGATTTAAGAGTGTAACAATATATTCATACGGCATGTGCATGGCCACTGATTACTTTGCTCACTCTGCTCACTCTGCTATCTTTCATCTATCTGGCTCAGCAACTTAAAAGTCAGTGGCTTTTCTATAACATAGCACACTAGTTTTACTTAGCACTAAACAGCTTTAAGCAATAGAAAACAAACAGTGGCAGATAAGCATCAAGTGTGGGATGTGGAAAGGAGATGGTAAGTTTAATAACAGGAATAGGAGGGAAAGCCATTGGCTCTTTGCAACATCGAAGGCAACCGAATGCAAGAGATCTCTTTAACTCTATCATTAAACATGGATTTCAAAGAAGTATTAATGGAATCCTGCTTCCATACCTTGACCAATTAGGTCAATACCTAATACCTTTTCAATAATGTCGCTCTACATCCTCCAGTAAGTCTGTAGTGGAAATCAGAAATCTGGTTTCAAGAGGAATGTAGCTTCTCTATTTCAAATATGCTTCTCAGCATGGCTCATATTCTGATGCCACTAAATGGGGAAGCACTGATTTTATACAATATGGACAAGAAGAAGGAAGTTATATTTCCTTCATCCTAATGAACCTTGTAAATCTCTAGGAAGGGGAGAAATGTGAAAGCTTTTGGTTGTGTGTGTGTGTGTATGTGTTTTCTACAACCAAATACCCTCACATAGATTGTGCCTGTTATCAGAAAAACAGTAGAACATGTTTATTCATTTTCAATACATATCTAAATTATATTATTAGCCATTTCTTTCAAATGGGAAGCCAGATACAGTTTTAAGAAATATTCTAGAAAAATCCCTTCTATTATTGATCTACAGTACAAGGTCAATGTTATAGAATAGATCAGCAGGAAAGACACTCATTGATTATTATTACACATGCCTTTCAGTACATCCCAACTACACTGCCAACATCTTGTATAAAATGTGATCTTACAATTTTCAGCTTTAATATGGAAAATGCACTTTGAAGGACATTATATGCAGTTCAGGACACTCCAAAACTGTTTTGTTCTTGTCTAATGCAAGATACGCAGAGATCTGAACATCTGTGCATACTATGTCACTGTGTCTGATCTTATTCTTATCAATATATTATATTATATATGATCTGGAATTAATCCCTTGTCATGGTCAGATTATTTCCTGCTGAGGTTGGACTTTAAGACGCCACTCCTCCATCGCGGGAAGACAGAGCCGATTAAGTGGTTCCACCCCAGATGCCTAATGGACCCTGTAGGGTTTCAGAAGGAGCTTGGGGAGATACCTGACTCCCTTGTCCACAGTCCAGCCAAGACCCTAGTGGCTGCCTGGCATAAGGCGGCATCTGGGGCATTGGACCAGATTGCACCTTTGCAACCTCTCAGTGGCAGTGGATCCAGGAAAGCTCCCTGGTTTACTGAGGAGCTCCGGGAGATGAAGCGCCAGAATGGATGTCTAGAGCAATGCCAGAGGACCAGTAAATCCGAATCCAACCAAACACTTTTGAGAGCCTTTGTTAGGACTTACTTAGCGGCGATGGGGGTGGCAAAATGTTCACATTTTTCCGCACTTATTGCATCCGCGGATTCTCACTCAGCCACCCTATTCAGGCTAACTTGCTCCCTCCTTAAGCTTGGGGAAATAGAGAAGCCCTTGCAGGGTAGAACTGAGGAATTTGTGCAGTTTCTGTCAGATAAAATCGCTCAGATTTGGATGGACCTGGACTCTGATTGGGCAATACCAACCGAGATGGTGGGGGCGGGTCTTAGTCCTATTGTATGGGAGGACTTTGAGTCAGTGACTCCTGAGGAAGTGGACAAGGTTGTAGGGGCGATGAGCTCCTCCATTTGTTTGTTGGACCCGTGCCCCTCCTGGCTGGTTTTGGCAGCCAGGAGGGGCTGCCAAAGGAGATGGGAGGGAGATGACACAAGGCTAACTCCAGGCTTTAGTTAACACATCCTTGAGGGAGGGATCCTTCCTGAAGCCACTAAAGGAAGCAGTTGTGAGGCCCCTCCTCAAGAAGCCTTCCCTGGACCCAGCAGAATAAAAAAACTTTCATCCAGTCTCCAACCTATCCTTTGTGGAAAAGGTTGTAGAGAAAGTGGTGACACTTCAGCTCCTGCGGTCATTGGATGAAACGGATTATCTGGACTCTTTTCAGTCTTGCTTCAGACCTGGCTACAGCATGAAAACTGCCTTGGTCATGCTGATGGATGATTTCTGGCGAGCCTGTGACAGGGGTCATTCCTTTATCTTGGTGCTACTTGACCTTTCAGTGGCTTTCAATACTATTGACCATGGTATCCTTCTGGGGTGGCTAAGAGGGTTGGGAATGGGAGGCACCATGTTACAGTGGTTCACCTCCTATCTCTCTGGTCAATCACAGTCGGTGCTGGTAGGAGGACAGAGGTCGTCCCCTAGGCCCCTCGTCTGTGGGTGCCTCAGGGCTCGGTCCTCTCTCTTCCCTCCTATTTAACATCTACATGAAACCACTGGGTGAAATCATCCGACAACACGGGGTGGGATATCAGCAATACCAGCTGTATGTCTCCACCCCTCGTCAGTTCAGTGAGATGGTAGATGTGATGTGCTGGTGCCTGGCGGCTGTGAGGATCTGGATGGGAGTCAACAGGCTCAGACTTAACCCAGACAAGACCGAATGGCTCTGGGTATTGCCCCCTAAAGATTATGTGGATTGTCCACCCTTGGTTCTGTGGGGAAGAGAAAATGCCCCCTTCAGAATGGGCTCACAATTTGGGTGTCCTTCTAGACTCACAGATGAGATTGGAACAACATCTGACAGCTGTAGCTAGGGGGACCTTTGCACAGGTTTGTCTGGTGCACCAATTGTGACCCTACTTGGATCAGGAGGCTCTTCTCACAGTCACTCATGCCCTTGTTACCTCGCGGTTGGACTATTGCAATACACTTTACATGGGGCTACCCTTGAAAAGTGTTCAGAGAGCACAGTTGGTCCAGAATGCAGCTGCACAAGTTATAGTGGGTGCACCTAGATACACCCACATTACACTAATTCTCTGGGAGCTGCACTGGCTCCCTATTGGTCTCCAAGCACAATTCAAGGTGTTGGTTATTACCTTTAAAGCCCTACATGGCTCAGGGCCAGGCTATCTTCGAGACTGCCTTCTATCACATAACTCCCAGCGACTGGTAAGATCCCACAGAGTTGGTCTCCTCCAGGTCCCATCAGCTAAACAATGTTGGCTGGCGGGCCCAAATGGGAGGGCCTTCTCTGTGGCTGCCCCGGCTCTCTGGAACCAAGTACCTCCTGAAGTCCGGACCACCCCCACCCTATTGACCTTCAGAAAGCGGGGTAGATCTGGCTCTTCCAGCAGGCCTGGGGCTGTGATCTCATTATAGTGATCTTGTGAGACCTGGCCACAAATTGGAGTGTATTTGTTTTAAAGTTTTAATATTTTAATGTCTTATTTTAACTTTTGTATAAGATATTGTTTATTTTCTGTTGTAAACCGCCCAGAATTTCTTGGGAGTGGGGCAGCATAGAAATGTGACAAAATAAATAAATAAAATACCTGTTCAGCTCCTTTCTGAATGACAAACATGTTCCCAAATCTTTGAAATAGGTATGGGGCATGGGAAGGGGTTGTATATTACAAAAGAACAGATGATGTAAATTTGTAAAGGGGAATCTGGGTATATGACTCTTAATTACTCAGCTTCATTTCTGCATTATGTAGTAGCATTGTGGATAATTTCTGTATAATTACTCCCTTTTACAGTGATGGATATGTGAAGAAACTAGAGAACAAATAGAAAGTATTGAACAGTTCTGAAGATTTCTTCCAATTTTAGTTGTGGTCGCATTCACTATCAACTGTTGACTTTGTCATAAGTTAACCTTGGTGTTACATATTTAGCATGAAGTCTGACATCTCTAGGCCAGTAATAGAAAACAATGCATCAATCCATCCCAATAGTAGGGTACCTGTAGCTCTTCAGATGTTGCTGAACTACAATTCTTTGCCACTAGCCAAGCTGGCTACAGTTGCCAGAAGTTATATTTTAGCATCATCTAGAGAGCCACAAATTTCCCATCTCTTGTCTATCCCTCACTCAGTTTAATAGACTCATTCAGCATTTTGGATGAGAAACAGAGTTCCTATCTTCAACTTCTTAAAACAACTCCATCTTATCCTGGGACCAGGTCTCTGCATCCTTTTTTTTTTTTTTGCCTTTGAATCCAAAACACAACACAGCCCAACAATGATGCTTTCTCAAACAGTGAACAATATTATTATGTATGCATGGGAAATCTACCCACTGGGAATTTAGTCTGTTCATGGAGCTAAAACTCCATTAACTTAGATCTAATGAATCTATTTCTGTAAGTCCAGCACCAGTAAATAAAGAACTGTGTAATCAGCTTCTCATAAACCACCTGATTTAGCTGTGATTGTATGTAATGATCCCATTGTTTTGAATGTGCACACTCCTGCCAAAAATGCAGCATTCAGCACCCACATGAACAGTAATCTTGCTTCCAGACAAGGCTATGATCAAGATCCCACAGCTCTAATTTAAGACACTTAAGTTTCAGCATTCCTGTGAGAACACTGGCAAGCCTAAACTCTGTTCTATTCTACCCTGAAGCTGGTGATGCTCATCAGATAATGTTCTTCCTTTTCTTGAAAGCCAACATTTACATTCAAGAATGTCCATATAAGTGATTAAAGTAGAATACTGGATTTTCTCATTAATGAAAGCCTAATTTATCCAGTAAAACTTGCTACTTGTCTTATGCAACCAGAAGTGCTTACTTTTATAGCTTTCATCTTGGTTCAGTGCCAGCTTCTCCTGTTGGAGGGGCTACATGAAGGTAAGAGTGAGTTAGTCTTCCCGAAGTATCTGTCTCTTTGTGGACAAGTGAAACTACTGAAAATGTCCTTCTCTATGGCTTATTCTACAGGGCCATTTGTAACGCTCTTATTCTCTCCCTTTACACTCTAGACTGCTAGGCTATACAAATCAGTTATACATTTCTCTCTTAATTTGCGACAATGATCCTGCCATAAAGTACAATGTGATAAAAGTTCTGTGTAGCAGTGTGTAAAATTCAATGGAACTGATGGATAGTAAGTACTAATCTGGTCTGACACGATCTATTATTGTATTTTGGCTTCAATTCTTTTATATTTAGTTTAATCATTTATAATGTAGCTTGCCTTTTTAGTTTTATAGAAGGCACAGAATGCTACCTTTGTAACATTTTATTGCAGCTTTTAGAGTTACTTTAAATATTGTCTGAGAAAACTTATAGTTTAAAATTACACTTATAATTATTATGTTACCATTAACCTTTGTAATTATTGTCTACACCATTTATAGATATTATTTTAAAGCTGTAAGCTGTTAATTTAGCAGCCAATTTTGTATTTTTTAGGCTTTACCTTATGATGAGTAAACATTAAAATAAAGGAATTGGCTGAGTGATTGATTAGTTGGAAACTTCAGAGAATATCAAACCTGCTGTGTATATAAAACAATATCTTTCTTTTTAAAACATCATAATTATTGTTATAAAAGGCAATCACTTTTTGGCGATCATATTATATAGCAATCCAGTCTTGGATTGGACTGTTTACAAATAGCAGGTTTAGATTTTATAAACTAATCACTTAGATACTGTCTGGTTTTCCACTATCAACAATTGCTTTCATTCCAAAACTTTTCCCTCATTCTTTAATGCCACCATGCCCCTCCCCCGACTTTGAAACTCAAGTTGCATCAAGTTCTTTAAGTGTTCTGATTTTTCTAATATCTATTAATTCTGTAATTCATTTGCTTCAGTCCAATATCATTTGGCTGATGTTTTATGGAAATATCACCGCGGTAACAGACAATTTACTCAAGAAAGATAATGAAGGGGCAACTATTTTGATGTATCATTTCCCTGGAACATGACATCCAGATTCATGCCTGGAGGATGAACTAAACTGATTCATTAAAAACATTTTTGAATTCCATGAAATTATAATATTAACTCTCTTGAGAAAACTGAGGCAGAATACTCAATACAGCTGCCAGTTAGTAGCATTTAATTCTTAGTAAAGAAGAACTAATTTATTTGGGAAAAAGGAAAGATGATTCAAATTTGTGACAGAGACCTATGTACAATCTGATGAATTTTGAAAGCAAGAATTTTTCATTCTAAAATTTTATTTTCTAAATTTCTGAAATTATTTTGTGGCTCCTCTACCAAGTTGTTAAATGTGATCATTTTTATTATTGTTTCTTTAAATTTGTTTATTATTTTGTTATTTTTGTATAAAATAACATCCAGCCTACAAAAACCCTAAGAAAATCAGAAAGGTTTAATGTAATATGGTTGATTTATGTAATGGTTGATTCTAAGAAAGGTTTTATATCCTGTTAACATTTCATTCAAATAACTCATCCATACCATTTTTCTAAAGAGATCCATCCATTTTAAATCTATATTATTTTTTCCAGGTCTTTTTCACTGCAAAATTATAAATTATCTGTGACATTTTTAAGTAATAAACCTGGCTTTTCGGGGGAAAACTTAATCAAATAATGGGAACATTCTTTTTTCCCATAAACCTCAATTAGGTGGCCCCAAGGACAGTATTAGGTGGCTATCTTTTGAAGAAATAGACTGGAATGGCATAGTGCATTTGGTAGCTTTTATTCATCATCACTTTCCATGCTGAAACTATTTTCTCTCAGTTTTATTCAGATGTCCCTAGTTGTCTGACCAAAATTGCAAAAAATAAAAAAAAATCTATTTTAAAAAATGGAGAATATATTATCTTTACTAAATCTCACCTTTCTGATGCCCAAGTTTATATTTAAATCATATATGAAACTACAGGACCATATGTAGAGATGACTGATTTTATGTAAGCTTAAAATTTGGCTTGGACAGTACATGATATCCACAGGAATCTTAAGACCATAGGTTGTCTTGAGATGGAAAAAAAAAACAGAAATGCAATGGCAAACCATGGCTGTATCTTTGTCCAAGAGAATTGCATGATTGTGTCCCTTAATGGTACCCTAAACCCTTAACAATACCCTAAATTGGGTAACAATTTAGGTAAAGTCCTGAATAACACAATTGCACATAAGAAAAGTCATTAATAGTTTAAAATATTGCAAAGTGGTATTAGGAAATTCAAAGCAGTTTTTTGGAAGTGAATCCAAAAGTGTTGCATATGATTCAGAGATCTCCTCTTTGGTAAAAGAAGTCAAAATCGTGTTCATGAGCAGCATGTTTGAAGCTTGGTTTTGATATGTAAATGCCATGTAAACTGACAGACCTTCATTTGGATTATTGTGGTTTCCGTCTTTTTTTTTTAATCACATCCTTTAGACAACCCCAACATCTCTAGGTGCCCATACAGTTATCAGAGTTCAACACAGGATGGGGGGCAGTATAGTTCACTGCTTGTGGCCAATGGATATAAATTATACATTTGAAAAGAAAATAGTACTATGATACAGAAGGGAGATTTTTACTCGCACTCTCCCCTTTGTCTCTCCTTTCATTTCTTGTGGTTCTCAAATATGCAGAAAGGATAATGATGATTTGCCTAGGCTAGTGGGATTTAAGATGATGAACCAAAAACCTGACATGGAGTCAACCATCAGATTTCAGGGATATCAAGCAAGGAAAAGGGAATTTCCACAGACCTGTCCTATGTCAGTCCATTCATCCATCAGTGCCTTTTTATTATTTGTGGTGGTGACAGTATGAACAATAATGACACTCTTTTTTCTCCTCTGCCTCCCTAGTGAGCAAGCTGCTGCCTTCCCATTCAGCTATGTCAAGGAAAGTGGTTTATCAGTACAGGCTGCAGCTGTCTACCACCTTTAATTAGATTATTTCCCCTAGGTGAGTGTGGCAGTAAACTGAACCAATCCTACACTGCCCTTAGGGCTGCTCTCTCTGCTTCAGGGCCTTCATTAGCTCTGTAATCCCAAAGGAAGTGCCTGACTGGCTGAGCTCTCTGCTACTCTTAGATTCCAGGGACTCCTCAGCATTGCAATGTGGGCAGCATTCATCTGCATAGCATTTTTCCTGACCAGGTATTGTGGCATTTTGCCATTGGCATGTCATCCATCTGAAGGCCATACATTGAGGCCCCTGTGTTTTAAGATGAAGAATACTCTATAGGAGAGTGGGGTAAATAGGTATATGTTTAGGATGAATCTTTTCAATATAAAGAGGGGCAAGAGCAAATGAGTGAAGGCATGAGGGTAACTAGATGGCTGATTCGAGCAAAACACACAAAAAAGCAATCAGCTTGTCCATAGCAAAAATCAAGATCAATCCAAACTAGTGTTAGGACTGGCAAACAGGCACAAAAGGCTAATTAACCTTTCAAGAACTCTTCTATCCAACATTTACAAAAAGGATACAGGAGCAAAGGGCTTTTATGGATGCACGTGAGAGGGGAGAGACCTTCTTTTAATCCATTTATATCTAAATAGTAATTCCTAAGAATTATGGTGCATGCTACAAGAATAAAAAATGGATGCCAAAAATATAGATTCTCCACCATTACTATAACTGCTTGTGGATTAACACACATCCAGCATTAAATTTTGAAATGGAAGACATCTAACAAAAGTTCCTGCAATAATAATTGTACACTTTTATGTACTTGTTATATAGGTTACAACTAAAATACAGTAATAGCTTTAAAAAATTAGATAAAGTTTATATTTGTTAAAGGGCCATTGTTATGTATTCAACAATTTATTAACGGATAACTGGTTCTCTATAATCTGATACTCTAGAAGATGAGTGGAGTTTAAATGTTGTAGCCATGTGCATCAAATTAATTTGTATGAGTCTTTTAACAACCAATCAGTACCTCCCTTCTGACAGCATGGTAAGCAGGTGAGAAAGATTCCCATGAATTTATGTACACACATTCCCCAATAACGTGTCAAATTTACATTGATAAATACGTGTGTAAAACACACAGCATGGTCTGATACTGATCTAAAGAGATAATACACAGCATATTAAAATGGTCAGCTCAACAACAGCTGCTGTTTTCAATAAGCTCACAGCTGGGCCCTCCCCATCTCCCCAAAAACAGTGCCTCCACCATGCCAGACACATGCCTCATCCTTTGTTCCAACTGTCTACTGCTGAAGTTAAATATCATTCGCTGATAATCAGCACCCCTCCCCCACAGCTTGTTTGCAAACCTTCCCGTTTTCTTCTCTTTGTTGCTCAAGTTAAAGTACAGTGAATGCAACGTAAATACTATCACTGTCATTATCAGCAACCCCAAATTTTATTGCAATGCAATTTTGAAATTTAGATATCTAGCATCTGGCTCATCTCATTATATCCAGATTTATTAATATAATTCAGGGGATCCCCCAAAATCTTTACTCTTTCTATGATTTTTAAATGTGGTTCTTGAGATTACCCTAGATTATTATAATATACATACACACAGGTACACTACTGCAGAATTTTAGCATAAATCAAGATCAGACATTTTCAACATTTAGAATTTAAATAATTATAATAAATAATTTCACCTACCAAATGATGGAGTTGGGTAAAATCCCTCTTCTACCTAACTTCGCATCATCTCCTGATTCTATGGTATACTTATCCAACTATCCTTTCATGTGAGATGAGCTAGATTATCAAAGCATCAAATTTAGCTCTGTTGACAAGCAGGATCTACTATGCTGAATGCAACATGCCCCTCCCCCAAAATTAATAATATAATTAAGAGTCAATTAAACCCATTTGGATTTGTCAGTATCCTCAGTCAGGGCCAATACCATCTTCAGTAATACTGATCTCCATAACTATAGTACTTCCTTATCCAGTCATGTAAGCTGATATTTGACTCATTATGAACTGAGCTCATTTTCTGAAGAATTTATCAGCTAATTAATAAATCCCAATGACACACCATAAAAGGTTGATGCCAAGTCAGCAAGTGAATGTGCAATTGTAGTGCCATGAATGTTTATCTTCTGTGTACAATTAAAACTCTCATTTGTGTATTCTTTAAGTAGGTAATATGGTGCAGATGTACAGAATACATCCAAAATCTGGGACCCGTGACTCCAAAGGGAATTCAATTTGGGGAAGCTATGACTGCTTCAGTGCTGCTGGCCTGTTACTGCAATCATATGATGCTCCTTTTGAACATTCTGTGATAGTTTCAATGGGAAGGGAAGGGAAGGGAAGGGAAGGGAAGGGAAGGGAAGGGAAGGGAAGGGAAGGGAAGGGAAGGGAAGGGAAGGGAAGAACACTTTTTACTTTTTAAGGACACATGGAATGCTGAATTTAAGGTCCTCTAGATTCCAGAGCCCTGGAATAGTACTGAGTGTTCCAGTTCCAGTAGCAGTACTACTAATAGTGCCATGTGAGGATCTCATCCTTTACTACTATGCCTCAGTAGCTCTAAAGGTAAGCATTCATTTCCAATACCACAGTGGCTAACAGTAGCATCCAATAATGAAACAATACATGTTTTGGTCTGAGTATGGACATTTCTCCCAATTTATCAAACCACTTTTTTATTTTGTCAGTTCTGCCTGGTTTGCCTTGGCACTTCACAGGCATCCTGCCATCAAAGTTTCAAAGGAAGGGGGGAGCATTGAAGGGCAATAAAGCTGAATGAGTGTACACAATGAGAAATTGGGAGGGGAGGGATGACACGTTATACAGACCAGAGCAGCCAGTTCTAGTGTGTACCAGCATCCGAAGGCCAGGTATCTTTAGAAAATATGCAGATTATTCCCAAACATCTCAGTGTTTTCAAAATATTCCCACTCCAGCTGATGGAAAATGGACTCATCACGGGGAGAGGGATGGCTGTGGGTGAACCTTTTTGTATCTTTTGAGCACAGGAAAAACTCAGAGGTAGTCTGATTTTATTGCAACCAACACCTTTAGCAAAAGAACCCTTTGTTTTAATCAAATGGAGTTGAGGGTCTTTCTTTCCTAAGGGATCAGATTGGCGCAGGTCTGACATAATTGTAGAATCAAACAAGGAAACTCATTTCTAAGCTTTATTTTGACATGCTAAACCCCTTTAGCTACAACTCAGGCTTGAGTTGTATGAGTTGTTTGCCAAATGATGCAAACGTATAAAATGAGGAACATAAAATGTACAGTATGGCCACATAGGCATAAATTGCTCTCCTGATTTTTTTAATATTTAAAATAGTATTTTGTTAGGGATGAATAGTAAGTTGTTTGCTTGGAGGTACAATCTGCTCTCCTAAAAGCTGGATACCCCTAGCATATTTGGGGAAGGGATTGGATTTCTCATGGGTGGGAATAGAAGACAAAGATCTCACTGAGTCTTTTTCACTACAAATCACACCCAAAAAATTCCAAATCATGTTTTCCCCCCATTGGTGGGGAGATTTTGAAGGTGGAAAAGAAAAGCCCAGTACTCCTTTCCCACCCTTATTTTTATAAGGGTGTGATTTTGGTGTGATTATAAAATGAGATGTTGTGTGACCATGCACCTATGAAGGCAATCTCAGCACTCCCTGCCATAGTCAATTCCTGAGAATTGCAGATCATTAAAAGATCATCCAACCCAATCCAAGCTATTCCAAGTTTAGTCCCTTCCAGTCTAAGCCTCAGTAAAGGAAAGAATGGCCTCCAACTTCTCCCATTCATTTATCGCCCTATCTTAGCAACCTTGCACCTTGCTTTGTGGGGCAGAAAGCAGCTGCAGAAATGTGTGGCTCTGGAGCTGCTTACCAGGCCCCTGGGAAGCCTCAGTTGCGCCAGCAACTGTTGCACCCAGTAGTCCCCTGTAGCATATATTCACCTAGTTGTCTTCTTTCCCAGTTAACCACATCAACTTTTTGCATTTTGTGCCCATCTACCAGGGCTGAAGTGAAGATGCCTCAGAAGCACTTTTTGGACCCAGCCTGAAGCAGAAACCTTTCTGACCCATCTCCTCCTATTTTTTATATCTGGCTCTCTGATGCTTCATAATGCTACATCGTCTTCATAAAAATGCACTATCTACAAAACTACAAAAGTTTTCCAAAGACAGCACAGCATTCTGAACGCTCAGAGAGCTATGTGCAGGAAAGATGTCAGAAATCCAGCAGATTCTGACAAGTTCTGGACAACAGGTAGCAGAAATTTTGAGCAGTTCAGAGAACCGGTAGCAGAAATCTTGAGAAGTTCAGAGAACTGGCAAATACCATCTCTGGCTGGCTACAGAGTGGGGTGGGAATGGAGATTTTGAAATATCCTTCCCCTGGAGTGGGATGGGAATGGAAATTTTGCACTATCCTTCCCTGCCACACCCACCAAGCCATGCCCACCAAGCCACACCCACAGAACTGGTAGTAAAAAATTTTGGATTTTACCACTGCATCCATCCATTCATCCATCCATCCATCCATCTGTCTATCTATCCATGCTCTCCTGTCCAGCTTCACGTGTCATGTGAATCCGCTGTGGAGGAGGATTGGAGGCTGGCAGGCAAAACCAAGCATTAGAGATCCACACAAAATAAGGCAATTCTAACCTGGATCCTGTTGAGATCCGCTTCCCTCTCCCTCTCCCTCTCTCCCCCCACGGCAGAAGCCCAGGCAGCCTTAGCGCAGCTCCCTCCTCAGAGGCAACCAGCAAGCTCTGGGAGGCAGCGGTGTAGAGCCCCACCTCTGGCCAGCGAGAGTGGAGCAGGTAGGGCAATCACCTCCCCTGCCACCGTTGTGGCACTGACACTGGCCAGGAGCTGAACATTTGGAGCCGCACTTGACGGAGTTTGCAAGTGGGTTTGGTGGGGCCACTTAGCAGGGATACCCTGGCCCCTTTTGTTCACTTCAGCACAGGGTGGGAACACAGAAGGCAGAGGAAATCCGTGCCTCTCGGTGTTCAGCCCTCAAAGACTCCTTTGGGGCAACTTTTTCTGCTTTTGAAACATTACGTTTAGCAACAATAAAAAAGAAAAACTTTTGTAATATCATTTCTCTTTCCCTCCCTCCCTCCCCCCCTCTCTGCCTCCCTCCCTCTCTTTCTTTTTCTTTCCCTTCCATCCCTCTTTCTCTGTCTCTTTTCCTCTCTCTTTCTATCTCTCTCTCTGCTTCCCTCTGTTTCTCTCTCTCACCATCCCCACCCCTACCGGGGGAAGGAACCCCTGAACTGGTGGTGCTGGGTGGTGGGAATGACATCCGAACGCTGATGAGCCCAGGAATAGCTTGCCCATGCTCAACTCGCTGGCATGGAGGTGGAGCATCTCAACACAGGCAGCTCTGCATCCGTGTCATAATGGGCTTCAGGAAGATAGGATCCCATCTCCCCCATTGTGAAGCACGCAATGAAAAAGTTCAATCAACTCCAACTTCGCAAGAACTTTTTCTTTCACGAGAAGCTGGAATTGATTGAATGAAATGCGATGGAGAACCGTGATTGGAGTTGAACTGACTGCACACGTGTCCACAGAGAAGGTTCTGTGTGCCACGTCTGGCATGCGTGCCATATGTTCACCATCATGGAGATAGGATATGGGGAGCCCCAATCACCATAGATGGAAGGAAGATAGATGGAGGTGTGTAAAGTCCTTCTGTTGTTGTAAGTATGGGTGGCCAGCTAAGCCTCAGATTTTGATCACATGATCATGTAGACACTGCAATGGCCATAACTTTAGGCATAGATTTTAAGTCCCTTTTTTCCCAGCATCATCATAACTTCGAACAGCCACTGAACAAATAGTTATAAGTTGAGGGCTACCTACATAGATGGTCAGTATCCAGGTATTTCAGTTTACAGGTATTGATGTAGGCTTTGGGGCTTCATTTTCATAAAATCCCAAAGATCAATATTCTAGCAGTTGATAGAGAAATATGCAGATTGAATTATCAGAACATGAAAATGCATACAAGGAAGATTTTACAAAAATCTATAGTGGGAAGCAGGGAACACTAGGAAATAATTCCTACTTCGTATAATTTACAAAAGTTGTTCAGAACAGAAATAAGGATTTATAACTGAAATATTAATTACTTTCTATTCCCAAATGTTTCTTTGCTCTCTAAAGAAGCAAAATGTATATTGCAAAATACTTGACTTATTCCATGACATATTGCAATATTGATAACAATTATTACTGGAATAAACTAACTACAGTATGACTATCAATATTTATCAATTTATTATATTTAGTATCAGCCACTGATTTTTAAAAAAAATAGTTAAAAAATTGCAAGGAAAGGAAAACATTTATTCCAAAGAATGGTTGTGGTGCAGACAAAGAATCAATGCTCCTTTAAAATTCACAGGTGTTAGACGTATGGCTTTGGAACTCTACAAAAGTAGATATAACTAGCTATATAAACTTCATGAAGTGTTAAACCTGTGATACCTGACTTTGATGGACGGTAGACATTCTCTTGGATTAATCAATAATGCAATAAATGAAAATAATGTAAGGTCCCTTTTACATTTGTACTGTGGTTACATTTTTACATTTGTACTGTGGTTGCTAGATCATTGATTTTTCAAAATCCAGACTCCTCTCCAAAAAAATCTTCCATCCACCCACCCACTCCAAAGAAATCTTACACCCACCCACCCCTTTTCAAATTTCTTACTGGGAAAGCCTGACTTCTATTGAAGCAGATTCATCTTCATTCTCTTCTTTGAACAGCTGGATAGATGTAACCATTAAGCTGCAAGGTATTGTTTTAACTGTAATATTTAACTGTCTCTTTGTCCCTTAAATAGCAAGACACACATGCACACACATACTGTACACATTTCTGCAAACCTTTGTATCATTTCAAATAGCATAGCTCTATATAGCTCTATTGCAAATAAGTCCTTCCAAATACAATGGTTTTTCTTCTCAATAAGTAGACAATATATGACTATTTTCATTGCTGCTGCTAAATTTCAAGAACAGATCTTCTGAAAAAGTACCACTATCTTTCAGTTTACTTTTTTAAAAAACTCTAGGAGACTATAGCTGGTATTTCTTTTTTTTGCCCTTTTTTTTTGCAAGTCTGCTGATCGTTCGAATGTTAAGGTCTGCACTCAGCTGGTGTGTTTTGAGACACAAAGTAGTTTATATGATTTTAAGAAACATATCATTTATTGGCATTTAAAAGATAATACATTCATGCAGCAGATTCATATGGCTAAAAACACTGATATTTACTAAAAAGTTGAGAGCTAGAAAAGAGTTCACTGTCTAAAATCAGATGCATTATTACTCCTGAAAAATCATCTGCCTGGTTTGATATTAAATCCACTTATCTTATTTTTGCCATGAACATTTTTCAGTTATGAAATGTGGGCAGCTTTAGGGATTATTTCTTTCAACCCATCATCAGTTTCTGCACATGGCATACCCTATCCCACCCACCTAACTTTAAAGAATCCACAACTTCTAAAATACAAAGACTTCAAACCACATCTCAAATGAACGCAATTTTCCTGGCTCCTCTTTGTGGTGTTTCTGGGACATTCTTATGGTGCCCACAATTGTTGGCTGTGATCCCATTTTCCCCTTGCTTCTCAAGCATTCCATGGTCCCTCTCCTTCTATAAGATTATAGAAACAACGGACCTTTAAACAGCCTGTTATCTTGCCAGGAGAAATGCATAAGCGGATACCCCCCGAAATAACCCAAAGGACAACGCACATACTTCCCCGATTCACTTACCTGTCTTCCACAAATACACTGAAGTTTCCAATTCACTTTGTGCTGTAGCGACCCAGATCGCAAACCAGAGAAGTGCAAGGACCTCCAGGCACTTGCTTGAGTGAGCTGAGACCACAACACCACCAAGGAAAGCTATATACTGCTCTGCCATCTCCATGCCTGCCAGGAGCCTGCTCACTCTTCAAACCAGCAGCACAATGGAGAACCCTTGCCTGAGGGGTTTCTCCCACCCGCCCCTCTGGTCGGGGATTTCTTCAGAGGGCAGGGAGACTGGAAATGGCTTTCCAGCTATTGTGCATTTCAGTTGGAAAGGAAGAAAACTGTTTAAGATTTGGGAACAATAGAGCTCTTGCTTGCTTGCTGCTGCTGCTGCTGCTGCTGCTGCTGCTGCTGCTGCTGCTGCTGCTGCCACCACTGGATCTGCAGCTGCTGGTCCTGTGGTTTTACTTCACTCTCCCCCATTCAGTGGTTACTAGCAGTTTCCATCAGCTGAGAGCGAGGGAGAGACAGCTGTCCACAGGGGGCTTCAGCTGACTGAGCAGGTTCTCTTGGTCTTTGAGGCCACAGCAGTCATTTACACCAGCTGGAGAGAGAAAGGGGATGTGGAGGGAAGGGGAGGGGAGAAGAGGAGAAAGGAGGGGGAGAACAAACACCAATAACCAAATGCTGCAATCACAAGGATCCAACCCTCTCTAGTGCTCAGAAGAACAATCCATCACCAGTATGTATTATTGAGCAAGTGTGAACAACTGATAAACCCCAGTGATTTCCCTCCTCTGTTAAAGCAAGTTGCCAGCAGGCTAACTCACACTTAGTTCTATCCACGCGACCATAGTCAAAATGTAACAGCAAAGACAAACATCATTTTAAAAAAAAAAAAATCCTGTGAAAACTGCTTGTGGATCATTTTGATCTCTGGTGCCCAGGAAAGATTAATAGACCTACATGGTAATGCAGCTCCTTTGATGTCTCTTTATTTCTGAGCAAGGAAATAAATACAGCCAATAGCTGTAAAAAAAAAAAAAACCACAACCTTATGCACAATATTTTACAGTTGTTTTATACCTCCCCTTCCCATGTTGAATGTGGAGAAGGAATGGCTGAAATAATCTTGTTGAGGGGGAAGGGGGGACAGTGGGAGGGGGGATTACAGGCATTTTAAGTCATCTTGTAAGAGTGTATCTTTGACAGGCAGCAGATCTAACATTATTACTTGTCAAAAGTGCTTTCCTGACAATGTGTGGGAGCGCACGTTAAGATTCTCATCTCTGCTGCCAGCCTGAATAATTTATTTGTTCACAAAATATAAACCGCTAGTCAAGTCACACTGATTTTGAGGTGCAATCCCCATGGAAAGGATGTTTGCAAAGCATAAAATTAAGGGGCACTGAAGATGTTCCTGATCTCAGTAGAGAATACTGGGCTTGACAAAGAACACAGGACGGGACAAAAAGACAGCAATGGTCGGACTTTATGTTAAGCAGAAGGCATTATTTTAAATTCACCCCAATGAACTGGAACAAAAGGCAGGGCTGCCTGGTGTTCTGCAGAACCAGAAATGAAAAGACACAGAACAGCTCTGAGAAAAGCTATTGTAAGACTTTACAAGGAAAAAAAATCTAGTGGAAAGGCCCTATTCTAATAGCAGAGCAAACAAAAAGATTTAAAAAATGAGGATGCAATTGTTGAAAAAGACAAGCTTCAGCAACTATCTTTTGGGAAAGCTGTCATTTTTCAGAAGCTTCATAGCCTCACCCATTTTCCCAAGTGCTGGACTTAAAAACAGCTCCGATCAAATAATTCCCAGGTCTTATCTGTTTAAATATTCTGACATCAGAGCAAATTAGCAATGTGAAGGCTGCAAATTTGTCTTTGTTTACTTTCTACTCTAGTCTGCCTCTAAGAGGGAATTAAAGGCTCAGGATGACCTGGTGCAGTGAGGCTGTGATTAAGAGAGGTAAGCAAGGGTAGATTACTGCTCCTCAGCTGTGGAAAAAAGCAGCAGCAGTCAGGAGATTATCCGATATACAGAAAATCTGAGTTCAACAAATGTATGGCATTCTGATCAGGTCACAAAGGATCAGAGAATATAACAGAGTTACCAGATATGGTATGCAGAAATCCAGATGACCACCAGATGGCAAAAGTTTCAGAACCTTCCAGTTGCTGCCATCTTGTGGTTGTCTGGATTTCTGCAGCCCAGACATGGTAGCCCTAAGGTACAATCAAAATAAGAAAGTATTATTTCAAATTATGCTTGATCATTTCACAGCCAGAAAATTTAGCGCCCCCCCCTCCCCCCCACACACAGACACTCTCAAGGAATCTTTTTACATCCAGGGATTGATGGGCAAATACTCATTTGTATACTCCACTGGCACTGGGGCCATCTGAAATAATAAACTCACTAAATGAAAAGAATGTTCTTTTGACTATTTGAATAGTTTCAACTTAAATAAAAGCTCTTTTGTGATTCACAAATCAAATTTCAACTCTGAAATTCATGAATGTGTAAAGCTGAGGCTTGCTCTGTGACTATTCTGGCCTTATGCCGCTTTGAATCAGAAAGAGCTCTTGAATGTGAGAGCAAAGATGTGTCTCAGCAGGGAACTTCAAATTAGAGGCCTGCTGTCAGCGTTCAAGGACTTGTATCGGGTACAGAAGCAAAGGTGGGAAAGATTTGAATAATCAAAGGCAATAGATAACTATTTTTAGCTCCACGCTGCCATGGCTCTGATCCAAAGGGATCAACTCCACAGAACTCTGCATTTCTCTTTTCTTGCAAAAGCAATCCACTATACAAACAACAGCTTCCAAACTGGAGTAATATTTCCAGTTCTAATGAAATGTGAGAAAGAGGAGAGGAAAGGAGGATTTATCAGGATTGGCACAGAGACATTTAAATAATCAAAGGTGTCCAACCAGAATCAGCCTTATGTCTCCAGTATGTTGGGATACAACATCTAGACAACATGGCTGAAAAACTAGACATCTGTAGTCCAACATACCTATAGTTATAATACATCAAAAGCAAATCAGAAAAAATGATAATTCCATTATTACAACAGCATTCAGATCATTAATTTTTTTTTAAAAAAGAAAGAAATATAAGCCATAATGCTTTGCCACAAATACTAACTGGGAGTTTTATGGAATGCACAAATATACATTGCCCGAACAGAAAAAACTCACAGAGCTGATATAGATATTCTGATAATCGAATAGAATGTAAATGATTTCCCTAGTTTTATTCTTCCAAAACTTACAAAATGGATAAACTAGAAGAATACTTTTCAGTACATAAAGAGAAATATTGGTTATATTGCTGCTAATGTCCAAGCTGATTTACTCTCCAGATTAATTTTCTTAATAAGTGTTATTAGATAACATGCATCATTTAAATAGAAGGATTTTATGCATTAATAAATCTATATAGACTAATAAAGGTAAGCAAAGGAAACAAAACCAAAGTTGCCGTTATTGCTGCTAAACTGAATAGGCACTATAAAAATACTTTTCTAGGCCCTATTCTACATCAAAAGCTGTGCATCATATGGAATAAATCTAAAAAAATATTTTTTTCTTCTGTCCAACTGTCTATGGAGATTCTCAATCGTCCAGGTCATGGTTTTCCCAAAGGCACTTTTTTCCAAGAGGCAACTGGACTTTCTGTTTTTTCTTTGAAAACATTTCACTTCTCATCCAAGAAGCTTCTTCAGCTCACCTGTCTTATTCTTTCATTGAGAAGTTGGAGCTGTCATTTCTGCAGGATGTTCTCAGCTCTGTATCCCTTTACTGTTGAACATAGACACACACAGGCTGTTGGGGATGAGTCTGTGTTGTTTGCATCTCAAACTGAAGTGCAAATGGTTCCTGTAGCCTGTAATTTTTCATACTTTTATACCATTCAAAGGGTGTCATCCCAAATGTCTATGGGGATTCTTAGTCATCCAGATCTTGGTTTTCCCAAAGCTGCTTTTTCAAGAATCAACTGGACTTTCTGGTTCTTCTTTGAAGATGTTTCACTTCTCATCCAAGAAGCTTCTTCAATTCTTGGATGAGAAGTTTCTAAGATGAGAAGTGAACCGTTTTCAAAGAAAAACCAATTGCCAAAGTCCAACTGCCTCCTGAAAAAGCACCTTTGGGAGTCTTAGGTATGTTTGTTACATTGAGTTATGACATTTATAATAATAATAAAGGTTGGATATAAATAAACAGTTAACTTCCAAGCTCAGGCATAAAATGCAAATGACTAGCTGTCTGCAAGGAATATAAATCCTTCCCCACCATCCAATCAGAGCTGAAAAAGCTTCTTGGATAAGAAGCAAAACGTCTTCAAAGAAAAACCAGAAAGACCAGTTGCCTCTTGAAAAAAAGCATCTTCTGTCTAACATTCATCAAATTCTTAACAGTTGGCGCCCCATCTTGTTGTTGTCCCATATAATAGAAAAGTTCTAGCATTGTAGAACAACAGTCAGAAGCGTGCATATTGTATTGGCTCCCATGCTGAAAAGAAACATTAGTAATTTTTCTTACTGCAATACCAGCAGAAGCAGTAAAAGCAGCAATAGGAGTAATTATATGAACTTAATCTTTTTGATCTTCCAATATTTATTGACTAGACCAATGTCATGATTGCCTGAAAGGAGCCTGGTTTAGCTCTGCAGACTAAGCACTGTAATTAACATCCAGCTGTCTGCAATTACACCAGTTCGAATCTCACCAGGCTCAAGGTTGACTCAGCCTTCCATCCTTTCTAAGGTGGGTAAATTGAGGACCCAGTTTGTGGGAGCAATAAGCTGACTTTGTATAAATATACAAAAGTATGAAGGCTATTGCTTAACACATTGTAAGCCGCCTTGAGTCTTCAGAGAAGGGTGGCATATAAATCAATTTTTTTAAAAAAATGGGAGTCGGGTGAGAAAACAACTTTTAATCAATCCAAAGCTGAGCAAACAGTTGATCACAATAGCTTTCATGATTCTTTACTGGCCCTATCTTACTGATTTAAAACTCACCCTCCCTTTTTTTTTTCTTTTACTTTTCTCTTAGCTTAGAGTTTAAGTGTCACAAGTTTCTATTGGTTTTTGCAGCAACCATCTAACATGTTTACCCTGTTGAAAACATTCTCAGTATGTTTCTCCTGGAAACTTCTACTCTTTAGCTACCTTCTTAAATAAGTGAGCAAAAATATTGCTTGTTCTGCTCTCCATGATAAATCAAGCATTGGAAATCAGTGTTCCAATGCACCACACTTATAGAGAGCGTGAATTGATTCTAGAAGCATCAAAACTCTCTATTTCTACTTTATAGTCTGATTGCAACCTACATAGCTCTTGTCAGAAGTGAGAAACAGAATGAGTACCTTCTTATGTTCTCTGTTAATTATAGCTAGAATTGCTTCTGAAACTGATGAAAAAGTTTGCATTATAGGAGAACTGTAATACAATAATTCTAATAAAATCTACTGTGCTCTCAACAAGTCTGCTTACAAGTCATGCTTAGATAACAACATTTTATAAGAATTGTCACATTGTAAGATTCAGGCAAAATTGTTTAGAGTACTGTGGTAGAAACTCACATAGTTTAATGGTAAGATACTGTTAACATTCAAGTTATAGATTATTGAGGAAGTATTGTCATGTAATTTGAATGTCCTAATATTAAATAAACTACTGTTCAAGATCAGCAAATAGAACTATTTCTAAAATATTGTACGTTTCTTTTTTACAATATAAGGATAAAATTTAAAAACTTACACTTTCCATGATTCTTCAATCATGTAAATTAAAGTCAACATATCTCCATATTTGCCCTATAGTTCCCAGTTGACTAATGAGTTTCCTTTCTTTGAATTACACACACGAACTAGGATAACTCATATTGATAGTTGTGACGAGGTAATCTTGACTGGTTTTCATTTCATTATGACATCACAATGTCTTTTGCCTCATTGGTTACCTGACTACCAATATTCTTTTGATTCCATGAGCTTTTTATGCTTGTCTAAATTTACGAAAAGTTATGGCATCCTCACATATATTAAGTGAAAATCCACATACTGATTGGCTCAGACTACTCACAGGATTTGGGTTATATTTGAACCCATTTTTGAAACGATTTTTGTATGATAGCATCCCTGAAAAACTTTTATATTACTCTTTGTCTGAATTGGCTTATTTCTCAGTTATGCTGTGATACACAATATTATTTTAAAAAATGTTTTCCAAAATAACCATAGTAAACATATTGAAATTAATCTACTATGAATAATTTAATTCCTGGTGGGTTTGGGTTTTTTTTTTTTTTTTTTGATAAATATGATTAATCTGAGTTCAGTCAAGTTCTGAGATATCATTTAACTCAGTAACCTGTTTTCTGTGATTATTCACTAATGTAAAAGATGCAATAACTTGAAGGGGAGCATTGGTGCATCAAATAGAATTTTACGAATAAATATTCTCATGATGTAAGTTTTTCCCAGAACAGTTTCTTGAACGAAGCACTGTGTTCAATTCCTCTCCCCTCCATAAAAATGGCAATACAATGTGCTGCCACAAATTGACTTTTTCCCAATTGAATTTAATTTTACTTGATCAGTGTAATATTAATCTCTTGGTTCATTTCATCTTTGCATGAATTATTAAAGCAAGCATCCAATAAACACTTATTCAGCTTGGAATTCATCTTTTCCCATCTATAGAGGGAGATGTGAGATTCTTAAAAACCATCATAGTTAGATTTGTTCCTCAATATGTGTATACAGAAACCCAGTGAATTGTTTGGCTCAAACTATATGTAGGAATATGCCTTTGCTTTCTCTGGTTGGAATATCAGATTGGACCCTGTTAAAATTTTAAGTAGTATATCCAAGTGATGCCTTGGAATATCATCATTATTACCAGTAGCAATTTAAGATGAAGGAAATAAAGAAAAATTATATTCTCGTTATATATTTTAAACTGTAAAGTATAATTTCTCTAACAAAATTTTCAATCAATATGCTAAACATACTTAACTGTCTCCTAAAATGACTAAAATAGTAAGCATTAGACAAATCAATAATAAAAGGCATGTTTGCAGAAATGCAGAATGTGTGGCCTCTAGGTGTCATTCTTGACCACAGTCAGGTCATCAAATTCAATAGGTTCTTTGGTTATTTTGTATCCAGCAGAGGATTATTGATTGAAGATTCAAGCATTTCAATTTTAACTTCATCAGTTAGAGATAAAGGGTTTTTTTTTCTTGCAGAGTTAGAACAATTCTAGTAAATATTATCCATACTAATATATTAAAAATAGATGGTGGATTTCTCCCAATCTTTTCTTCCTTTGAGCACAGAACAGACCAAGCCAAAGATTATAGAATAGGGGCCAGAAAATTTAATGATTTATGTATGGACCACATCAGTGGTGGATTCTACTTACCTTTACAGTGGGTTTGCAATGGGATCGCGTATGCGCAGATCGCTTCTGATGACATCAGAGTCAGTGGGTGGAGCCTCCCGGTTCTATAGAACTGGTCCAAACCAGGGGCAACCCGTCACTGGACCACATCAACAAGACACCCTTAAAGCTCTCTTGAGACTGCATTTTAGGGAAACATCAAATTCCAACAAGTACAAATTTTAAAAGGTCATCTTATTCTTCTCCTCACTAGTTCAAATGAGTTTCTGGAACACAATCTCACATTGTTTACTATTAAATGGCATCTGATTGTATACTTGGAATCAAAAATCTCTTATCAATCTTCTTCAAGGGCCTTTCTCTGTAAGGGCTAGTCCATATTTCTCATGATCCCCAGCATGAATAATGGGGTCTGTAATACAAGATAATTGGAATGAATTTGATTGGAGAAAGAAAATCTGCTGCTGGAGAATATACTGTCACCACTATTATATAATCAATCATTTCTATCACTGCTTTGTCTCTTGGGATTCTTTGAGTCTATGTCCCATTTTCAGGCATTCCCGAGTCCCTTCCATCTGCCTCAATGCCAACACCTTCAAACTCTCTTTAACCTTCCTACCTTGTATTCTCATTTCCTACTTCAAGCTTCAAAAATCCTCTTTCTGTTTTTTCATAGGATGGTCAAATTGTCTGCTTTTATTAGAGATAGGACATTGTCTAAATCTAGTGATGATTGGAAAACCCTTGCTGACCTTTTGCAAGAAACAAGAAAAAAATGATACATGGTTTGCAGGATTAGAATAAAAATACTTGATTACAGAGAAGATGTAAATAATGTTGAAATCATATAATAAAAGGTTATTTTGCATTTATATTTTAACTTCTGTAAAAGTAAACCAGAAGTCACATCTCTATAATTCTTTTATTTGGTTTCTGCACTTTTATTCTTTTCAGCTTCCTTTCATTTTCATTTTCCATTCTAAATATTAGTTGTTAGTTTTTATTCAGTATTAACATTATAATAAAATTCTATAAAAGGTAACACATGGAGAGAGCCAAGAACAGCTTGCAAAACTTTGCAAAATTCCTACTTGGAAGGATTTGTACAACTCCAAACTACATATGACTTTTCCCCCTTTTTTCTGCACATTATCAGAGCAATGACTTTCTATCTTATTTTTTCTCTCCTTCCTATCGGAAGAAGAATGCAGGGCCCAATTACAATCCAATATTAGGACAAGAGGTATTTACACTGGGAGCTCAAAGTTGTGCCTGTTTAGTCACATGTGATTCAGGCACCTGAAAGCCAAATTGCAAATTACAATGTCACAGTATTCCACGTCATACAATCACCATTTGAATTCTCGTCTCCTGGCATCTGACCAACAAAGTCAATGAAGAAGCTGGTAGAAGGCTGCAAATGATAAGTATATGATTGCACCTTTGAGATTCACCCAGTTATGGCAATTGGATCTGTCACAACAGCTGTTGTAAGTTGGCATGGTCATATGACATTATGCTTTATGGCTGTGTCACTTGGAACAGAGTTCTAGTCCCAATTACCATAGTTAAGAAGGACTACCTTTAATCAAAGAAGAAATATCTAAAACAAAGTTTTGAAACACTTGAAATGATGCAAATTATTTTGTATTCCTGTAACAAGGGCAGACATCATGTTAATGATACTAGACATCATGCT
Organism: Coluber constrictor foxii; assembly: GCA_038048745.1. Lineage (NCBI taxonomy): Eukaryota > Metazoa > Chordata > Lepidosauria > Squamata > Colubridae > Coluber > Coluber constrictor. The sequence continues at coordinate 138,226,723 of CM075961.1, read as the reverse complement.
AGTTATGCTGAAAATGGGCATTTCTAATGATAGTAGTGGCTTTGACATTGTAAGAAGTTTTCAGATATGAAAGATAACCTTGGTTGGGAAATGCTTTTGACTGTTTTTTAGAGATCATAAATTCATTTCCTTTGATGCCATTCAGTGAAATGATGAAACTTCTCCACTGCAGAAATGGTATGACTGAAAGGATGATGAATGCTCATTATAATCATAACACAACTCAAGCACAACTCCATGCCGGCTAGGCATGGAGCCTGGCTAGCTCAGCAGACTAATGCATTGTGCATTGTGATTAACTCCAGCTATCTGCAATTACTCTAAGTTCGAATCTCACCAGGCTCAAGGTTGACTCAGCCTTCCATCCTTTCTAAGGTAGGTAAATTGAGGACCCAGTTTGTGGGGGCAATAAGCTGACTTTGTATAAAATATACAAAAGCATGAAGGCTATTGTTTAACGCATTGTAAGCTGCCCTGAGTCTCTGGAGAAGGGCGACATAAAAATCAAATTTAAAAAAAAAATACTTGAATGTGCTGAGCAGCAAATGCAGATCCTGCTGGCCTTAACGCTGCCAATTAGTTAAGAAAATGAATAGCAAAAAAAAAAGGAGAGAGAATAAATATGAATGGTTACACTGACAATTTATCATGGGCACTAATGTAGAAATTAACACGGAAAATATACTAGAGAAGACCTTCAGATTTTTATCGAAGTACAGCTATAAATGAAAGTTAAAACTACTTCTTTGGGACATTATGACAGGAGTACTATTCTTTGTTGTTTCAAGAAGCTTCTTTAGATATACTCAGAATATTTTAACCTAAAGAGAAGAATCACAGTTTCTGCTTAATCTCTTCTGTTTTATATAGCCACTACCCCGTTGCTTGATCATTTCAGAACTATCCACCTACTCCCTCATATCCTAAAATATCCTAGGATTGTAGGAGATTACATAGGAATGCAAGTCAAACTAGGCAAGAAAATGGTAAGAGAATACCTATCGACTTTAGATGAGTTCAGACTGCCAAAATCAGATAGATTACAACCCAGAGTTCTGAAGGAACTGACAGACATGATCTCAGAACCACTAAACTATATTTTTCAAAGGTCTTGGAGCCCTGAGGAAATATCAGAAGACTAGAAAAGAACTAATGTGGTTTTCATCTACAAAAAGGAGGAAAAGGTGGATCCAGGAAACTACAGACCAAGCAGACTGACATCACTACCTGGGAAGATCTTGGAAAAAGATAATCAAGCAGTGCATTTGTGAGCAACTGGAAATGAACAAGGAAATTAATACAAGCTAGCATGGGTTTGTCAAAAGTAATTATGCCAAACAAATCGTATTAATTTCTTTGAAAAAGTGACTAAATTACTGGCTAAGGGAAATGCTGTAGGCATACTTTACTCCGACTTCAGTTAAGGCATTTGACAAAATGCCTACTAGTTGTAAGATAGAGCAATGTGTGATAGTGAGTATCACCAGATGGATTCACAACTGGCTGACCAACCACAGTCAGTAGGTAGTCCTCAATGGAACTACCTCTAATTGGGAAGCATGCAGTTGGGTACCTCAAGCTTCTGTTTTAGGCCCAGTACTCCTCAACTTCTTCACGAGGGAATAGAAGGAGAACACATCCAATTTTTAGATTACACAAAGATGGAGGGGAATAGCAAACATTTTAGGTGATAAACTCAAGATTCAGAAGGACCTTGACAGACTTGAACACTAGGCCCCATCCAACAAAATCCAATTCAGTGATAAGGAAAATAAGATCCTTCACACAAGCAAGAAAAAACAAATGCAAAAATATACAGTAGAATAGGTATTACGTGGCTCAATAGTATCAACTATGAGTGAGAGTTAGGTGTCCCAGTAGACAACCTTAAGCCAGCAGTGTGCCGCATCTGCTGAAAAAGCTAACGTAGTCCTACATTTCATTAACAGAAGGATAGTTTCAAGATCACATGAAGTATCATTTATATTGCACTGCCAAGACCACATTTTGAGTACTGCATCCAGTTCTGGTCACCACAATACAAAAAAGCATGTTGAGGCCCTAGAAAGAGTGCAGAGAAGAGCAACAAAGATGATATGGTTAAACTATATAATAAACGGTTGAGGGAACTAAAATATGTCTAGTCTAACAAAGAGAAGGCATAGGGGTCATATGAAAGCAGTCTCCCAGTACTTGAGGGGATGTCACAAGGAAGACTTATTTCTGAAGGTAGGACAAGAAGTAATATGTGGAAGATCATTAAAGAGAGATCCAACATAAGACTAAGGAGACATTTCCTGACAATTGATGATGACATTATCCATTCAATTGAGTCTGACTCTTAGCAATTCTATCAGTGAAGGCTCCCCACATCTTGAAATATTTCTTTGAATTTTTCTCTGTGCCAATTCTGGTAAGTGATTTCCAGTCACCGTATTCCTTGACAGCCTGATTTCCTTTTACATTAATTCTTCTGAACAAAATTTCTTTTCCTGACAGTTAGAACAATTAATCAGTGGAATGGAAAGTTTTGGATGCTCCCTCACTAGAAGTTTTCAAGATGAGACTGGATAGCCATTTGGTATAGAATTTCCTATACCAGGGGGTTGGCAGGGGGTTGGTCTAGAAGACTCCAACCTCCCTTCAAACCCTTCCACATTCTATGTTTCTCTCTCACAAAATCTTTCACGATTTTTTTTCTTTTAAATATATCAATTGAATTATTGTAAGAAATAAAGAATGTATTTCAATTCAAAACAAGTATATTGTTTTTTCACAATACAATACAGTATTTGTAACTTTTGCTAAAGGCTACACTTGTAACCTATGAACCGCATGCCAAGAATAACAGAATCGTGGGGCATATTTTTATATATGGAAAAATAACTGTGTTCTCCTTCAAGTGTTTATGCATCTCCTAGGCTTGAAGGGTGAAATGCAACAATGGTCTCCAAATACCAACCCTATAGAATTACATATAGCTCTACTTTTTCTAACATACACAATAATGAAATGGGAAAAGGAAAAAATTGGGGATCCAGCATAAATAGTCTGGGATAGAAATTCAAGCCCCCAAAATCTCCCAGCTCTCTGCCATGCCTTCTATCCAGCCCATTACCAAACAACAGGAATTAAACTGGGAAGACCAAAACAGGAAAAGAAAGAAGGCAGCAAATTACCACTTTTTACTGCAGTCTTCTCTATTGATGTCCTAGAACATCCAAGAAATGAAGGACTCCAAGGTTAGAGCTCTCCTGCAAGATAAAGAAGAATGTGAATAGATTACTATATTTTTAAAAAATCACATTCATGATACATACGTTGTTGTGTAGCTTGTGGTAGATGAACTCCTTGTATATATACAGGCTTTGTTTTACTTGTTGTGTTGTAATTTGTTACTGCCAGTGCAAGTTAAGAATAATTAGCATTGCTAGACACTCACACTTAGATGCATAAATACCTTTGTCACAAAAGTCATTATGCAACTTCCAAAATCTTGAATTTTTAGTATGGCTTTATACCTTCATTTACCTAATGATTATAACAAGCTATGTACTGCCTGGTGATGACATTGCCTTTGCTTCCTTAATTGTTGCCCTCTACCTTACAAAAAGGTTACAGAGTGAGCCAAAATGGAAAAGAAGAAGCAACATTTCTATTTCTGCTTATACACTTTTTTTCCTATATTCCTGCTCCTAGTTGACAAAGGAAGAACAGACATAGGAAGAGAATATAGCAAAATAGACTACCATATTAGGAATACTGGGGCGGGAGGGGGCACCCTGTTCCTGTTCCTTATCAACATCTGCTAAAGTGGCAAGAACAATCATTTAAATATGAGCCAGCAGTGTGCAGCAGCTGCCAAAAAAGCCAACATAGTTCTAGGTGGCATAAACAGAGGGGTAGAATCAAGATCACGTGAAGTGTTAATACCACTTTATATTGCCTTGGTAAGGTAACACTTGGAATACTGCATCCAGTTTTGGTCGCCACGATGTAAAAAAGATGTTGAGACTCTAGAAAGAGTGCAGAGAAGAGCAACAAAGGTGATTAGAGGACTAGAGGCTAAAACATACAAAAGAATGATTGCTGGAATTGGGTATGTCTAGTTTGATGAAAAGAAGGAATAGGGGTGACATGATGGTAGTGTTCCAATATCTCAGGAGCTACCACAAAGAAGAGAGAGTCAAGCAATTCTCCAAAGCACATGAGGGCAGGACAAAAAGCAATGGGTAGAAACTAATCCAGGAAAGAAACAATCTAGAACAAAGGAGAAATTTCTTGACAGTTAGAACAATTAACCAGTGGAACAACTTGCCTCCAAAAGTTGTGAATGTTTCAACACTAGAAGTTTTTAAGAAGAGATTGGATAACCATTTGTCTGAAAGGGTATAGGATTTCTTGCTTGAACAGGGGATTGGACTAGAAGACCTCCGAAGTCCCTTCCAACTCTGTTATTTCTATTCTATTCTATTCTATTCTATTCTATTCTATTCTATTCTATTCTATTCTATTCTATTCTATTCTATTCTATTCTATTCTTTTGTAAGGTAACAATTTACCTTCAAAATAAGTATGTCCATGTTTAGCAGGAGGTTTCAGATGTCTTCACATCTGAAGATGTGTTATTTTTATCTCTTCAATTTCAGAGAGAGATTTTTAAAACATGTCAAGAAAAAAATGACAGAAGGAACAAAACCAGCCTCTTTTTTTATCTTGCCTGCTTATTAATTTGCAGCTTCATGAAAATCTTTCCATCAGGTCTGCTTAGAAACGAAGTACACGTATCTTAGCTTGGAGCAAACTAAATTTACCAAATATTTCATGAGCTTTCAACAGTGAAGGAAATGCAAAGGGCATGGAGGTCCGTTGTGATTAGTAAAATAAAAGCAAATCTATGTTATATGGAATAAATCATTTATCAAATCTAGTTTAAAATACCAGTACTTCATGAAAAGGATTCATTTCTAGTAATTAAGTATTAGTATAATAAAATGCTGCCAATCTTCTCTACTACTACATGTAGTTTTCAATGAATTTTAAATGTCTCATGTCTACTATGCATTAATTAAACGGAGTAAGTTGGATTTTTCTTCTTGCCTTATAAAAATTCAAGTGGGTATGACACAGTTGGGAAATCACTCCTGTAGAAATACATAAAATTCTATTCTTTATTCACATTGAGAATCAGGACTATGAACAGCTGTCATTTCAAAAAATGTTAATTTAATTGTGCTATTGCTTAAGATACATGGAAATGTCCTTAAAAGTGGAAGAACCAGAACATTATACTACTGGCACACATTATTTTTTCAGGATTCTGCATCCTTTAAATGAAACTTTGCATGTGGCTTAATGGAAATCCTTAAAAAAAAATCCTATTGTCATACTGAAAATGCTATTGTGCTACTCTTATAACAAGACAACCGTGTTTTGTTCTGAAGCATTTACCAAAGGTCCAGGATTAAAAAGTAGCCAGGGTCAAATCAGACACCCGTTTCTCTGTTCTGAGACATTTTCCACATGTCAATTATTCCAAACATATCTCTGAGTCTCCTTGCTATGCTAATCAATCTTGCCTTCTCACTTCCTTTGAATCTTTCCATCTTGTTCCCTTATTCATTCAGCTTCCTTTTCTATTCAGAAGGATTCCTGAAGACTCCACCACATAAATCTCCAGTGAGTTCCCGATCTGAGTTGCTTTAGATATCTTAACTTTGTATGGCCTGAAGCTACATAATACTGCAGTCACACTAAAGTTAAGCAAATCTAAATCTAGACACTGCTTAAATGAAAAACATTTAGGAGTGCAATACATTGTCTTCTGTTGCATATAATAAATTTGAGAAATTCTAATATTAGTATATAACGTAAGAAAGAGACATAAACCTAAATACCAATCTATCATTCTACCAAATTTATTTAATTTTATACCCAAATTCAAGTTTTTCCTAGATCATTTCTCTCAAATACACAAGTTTTGAAATATGCAGAACCAAATAAATTACTGATAGCATAAGAGTGCAATAATTTCACAAGCATTACTTGCATTATCCAGAATTGTACTAACAAGTGGGTGACATCAAGTTTGGGAGAGGTTTCAGAATAGAATAGAATAACAGAGTTGGAAGGGACCTTGGAGATCTTTTAGTCCAATGCCCTGCTTAGGCAGGGAACCCTATACCATTTCAGACAAATGATTGTCCAATCTCTTCTCAAAAACTTCCAGTGTTGGAGCATTCACAACTTCTAGAGGCAAGTTGTTCCATTGATTAATTGTTCTGTCAGGAAATTTCTCCTTAGTTCTAGATTGCTCCTCTCCTTTTCCACCCATTGCTTCTTGTCCTGCCTTCAGGTGCTTCAGAGAATAGCTTGACTCCCCTTTCTTTGTGGCAATCCCTGAGATATCTGCACACTTTTATCATGTCATCCCTAGTTCTTCTTTTCACCAAACTAGACATACCCAATTGCAGCAACCTTTCTTTATATGTTGTAGACTCAGTCCCCTTATCATCTTTGTTGCCCTTCTCTGCACTCTTTCTAGAGTCTCTTTCTAGAATGGTTTAAAAATTGAAGATAACAAACTCCTGTAAGACTTTGAATATCCATTTTGCCTCTTTACTCTGCAAATACTAAAATCTGCTCCCACTCCCCCAAAACAACTCTGTCCTGCCCACGGTATGGGCAAAAAAATGAATTTTCTGCACTCCTGAGTTATAAGAAATAAAAAAGCACAAAAGCAATCAAAGAAAGATAAAATCTACCAACATTCCTGTGAAAAACACTAGTATGCTAATAGTTTTATTTGGAATTTTATTATTTTATTATTTATAGAGCCTACATGCACCCTAGATAGGCAATTAGATGACACAGATCCAGCACACAGAAGTCAGGTGCCATTCATGTCGCTTGGGTTTAACACCTTTGGAATATATTCAATTCATGGTTGTTCTGGAGAATGGATTTTCAAGAAAAAGAAGTAAAGGAAAACTGTTTTAGTTATTGTATTTTCACTATCCTTTTGCTCCAAGAAATAGAGTTTGTCTAATCAGCCATTTCATCTTCACAACAACCTTAAAATACAGGCTAGCTAGGTGAAACAGACATGTTCACAGTCATCCATTGAGTTTGGGGCTGAAAGTGCCAGGAGCCTAGAACTCTTTTGACCATAATTTATTGATCTAAATATTAATTACATCATAATCAGCATAATTCTATTCTTTTGAGAGAGAAACGTGTTAACAAAACTGTGTGTGTGTGTGTTTGTGTGTGTGTGTGTTTTCCTTTAAGCCAGGTTTTTCCTACGTAACCAAGATTTTTCTGCAACCCCAATTGAGTGAAATCACATTCACTACTTTCTGGTTTTTTTTCCCTTCTTTTCATTCTGGCAGCCAGAAGGAAGAAAGAAGGGAAAAAAACCCCAGAAAGTAGTGAATGTGATTTCATTCAATTAGGGTTGCAGAAAAATCTTGGTTACGTAGGAAAAACCTGGCTTAAAGGAAAAACACACATAAAACCTACGAAAAGATATATATATATATATATATATATATATATATATATATATATATATATATTTGTTTTCTGAGGTTTTCGCGGGTGTTTGTATGTAGGTCTTTGGTTATTCGGGTCTTCTCCCGCGTAGAATTGGAAGTATCTTGGCGACGTTTCGACGAAGTCTCATTCGTCATCTTCAGGCTGGTGTTCTCGGCTTCGTTCTTCCAGGAGCAATTTGCTCCTGGAAGAACGAAGCCGAGAACACCAGCCTGAAGATGACGAATGAGACTTCGTCGAAACGTCGCCAAGATACTTCCAATTCTACGCGGGAGAAGACCCGAATAACCAAAGACCTACATATATATATATATATATATATATATATATATACATATATATACATATATATACATACATACATACATACATACATGTAGGTCTTTGGATATTCGGGTCTTCTCCCGCGTAAAATTGGAAGTATCTTGGCGACGTTTCGACGAAGTCTCATTCGTCATCTTCAGGCGGGTGTTCTCGGCTTCGTGCTTCCAGGAGCTCCTGAAAGCACGAAGCCGAGAACACCCGCCTGAAGATGACGAATGAGACTTCGTCGAAACGTCACCAAGATACTTCCAATTTTATGCAGGAGAAGACCCGAATAACCAAAGACCTACATACAAACACCCACGAAAACCTCAGAAATTATATATATAAACAAACATTGGAATTGGAATTGTTTTCCAGAAACAAAATGAATGAAAACTATTTATATTTGCAATTCAAATTGTCTTTCAGTGTGTATGTAAAATATTTCTGCTGACATTTACTGCACAGAATCAATGTGAAGTTACTATAATTATTTACTGGAGTAAGACTTTTGAAAATGGACTTGAAATTACTGTTTGGATCCACCTGCGGGCCTTTACAGCCTGACTGCAGCTGAGAAGATGAAACAGCAGGGAAACCTATTCAAGCTGATCCAATTTAGATATGTTAATTTTATCTTACGTGCTTGAAAGAAACATCATGGCACAGCATAATTTGCACCTTGAGTTCTAAGAAATAATATTTCTAATCTAATAAAAACATGCCTCTATTGTTCATTATCATACTTACTAGCTTTAATCTAAACTACTGCTCACTTGCAAACTTTATCCTTCAGACTCTATCATAAAAAATAGGGAGACCTTTTCAGAACTATAACTGATTACTAGAGAACAAATTAAAACTAATGTATTCATAACCGTTTAACAAATACATGATCACCCATAAAAGATCACAGAATACCTGTATCCATAGCTTCTTGGAAAGCAACTGCATGAAATTATGACCAGAAGTGGAAATACAATGCTGTTGATTTCTCTCAATGCCTTTTGATACCATCAAAACTAGTTTCTTATTGAGTTGACTATCTAGGAATGGAGTAGGAAGCCCTGATTTTCAGCAGTTCTTCTCCAAAGTATGAAATCTTGCTCAGTCCCAAATGTCAAATTATGGGGTCCTTTAGTGATCTATTTTGTCACACACAAACACATTGAGTGAATTCATCAGAGGAGTCTGAGTTTGGTATTATCTTTCCTTCTCATGAAAATAGAGAAAGTATGAGACTCAGGTAATTCTGAAAGAGCAGGTATAGAGCTTTGATGTCCTACTAGATTCAATTATCAGTCAAGGCCAAAATGGTCTCCCCAACCCAGAGTACATTTAGCAAGCTGCTACTGGTATGTCAGATGCAGACATACCAATATTGTATGGATAGTAGCCCATGCTCTGATAACCTTTCAATTAAACTATTTCAGTGTTCTTTATATGAGTCTGAAGATGGTACAGGAGCTGAAAGTAGTACAGAAGACAACGATGAGGTTGCCGTCTGGAACATTTTTGGAGCCCATGGGATAGTAAATGAATTCTACTTTATTTTACTAATCAGATCTAAGATCTTGTAATGATATTCAAGGTTCTACATCAGGGGTGTCAAACTCTAGACCCATGGGCCCATCATATGCTGACCACACCCACCCTCCAGTTTAGCGAAGAGAGAAAAGTTGTGATACATCATGTGACAATATGTCATCACAAGTTTAACACTCCTGTTCTACATAGATGAGAATGTCTGTACTGGAGGATATTCCTCCCAGTAGGTACCTGCCTGCATATTAGGATCTCCTCAGTACCCCATATTTGAGGGAGGTGTTTTGTAAGGATGTAAAAAAAGACGTGCTTTGTTGGCGCATCCTCTGCTTTGAAACGCTTCCTTTCTGGCAGCTGGGCTGATATCAAAAGCATTTGTTTTTCAGTGGTAAAGGTCTGTTGTTTTCCCTCTGCATTCAAAGCTTAACCACAGCCTGGCCATATCCTATTGGCACTGCTAAAAATCTGTGACTTTCCATTATTGTAGTTTGGTTAGTAGTATTTTAGATTTATAATATACTGCTTAATTTTATCTTATGTTTACTAAAGTAGGGGACTATAAACATTTCAATTAATTAACTAAAATAACTCCCTCGAGATTCAAGGACTGATATATAAAATATCTCTTTATGGTCATATTTAATTAATATAATACATGTTTATTTTTCATAACTTTAAATTCAATTCATAGTAGTGCTGGTTGTCATCTTTAAAGCTCTGCATAGCATGGGGCCAGGTTACCTGAAAAACTACCTTTCTCTATGAGTATCTGCTCATTCCATCAAATTAGGTAAGGTGGGTATCTTTCAGGTTCCTTCCCTTAAAGGTTGACATCCAAAGGGGCTCAAAGTGCACTTTTTGCCCCTGAGATCCAGCAGATTTCTCTAGCCTTCTGGCAGGCCTTTAAAAGCTGGCTATTCTCCAAGCATTGAGTGAGGTTAGAGTTCCAGTGCTTATTGTGTTACTGGGGAAAGTTTCTTTGGAGTACTTGGCTAGTTTTTTTTTGGAGGGGGGTGGTGTTGGGTTTTTTATTGCTTCTTAAATGCTTTTATTGTTGTGAGCTGCACAGAATTATGGAAAACAAAACTACACATATTTCCTAATTAAATAAATAAAACTTCCAAAGATGGCAGGAGTACAGTGTAAGGCTAGAGCATATGCTTTACATGATAAAAGCTACAGATTCAATCTCTGCCACCTCTAAGTAGGGCTAGAAAAATGTCAATCAAAAAAATACTACCAGTCGCTTTAAACAAACAAACAAAAAGTAGATAGATCAATCCTCTCCATCAGTATGATAGCTATTAGCAAGGGATTCCATTCCATCTCCTTTTATCATCATCACAAGATTGAAATAAAACCAAAACAACAGAGCTGGCTCAAGATCAATTTCTAAGCTTTATTTGCAGTCATCTGGGCACCAAACTTTGAAGGGAAAGTAGGCCATAAATTATACATCAATAAAAAAAAAAAGTTAGGTCTGCTTCTAATTCCTAACTGAAAGTACTGAACATGAACTACACATGTGACAAAATAAAGAAATGTGAGAATAACCTGAAACATAATTCTATTTTCATGATTCCCAGAATCTGCATACGTTTATTTTTGCCAGGACATGTTACAAACAAGCATTTCTGTTTCACCGCAATGTAATTACTTCAAATAAATAATTGATCACTAATATATGTTCTGCCTATCTATGTTAATAATATATTATATTTTACTTTCAAGAAACTTAAGAAAATATATATTTAAAATAATTGTTAAAAATTAAAACAATTTCCATTTTTAATAGAGATTACTCAATATACAGTTTCAGTAGCAGAGGATATATGAAACTCTGAGTTGAATTGGGATTTCTAAACTTGATCATGGTGAGATAACACCAAGAATTTAGCAGATAAATGACCTATAAGAGTCCTGTTCCAAAAAAAAATCTATTGAGTTGAATATTCTTAGATACATGAGAATGATATGGTAGACCATTAGCAGTTCACACAGATGCAAAATTATATTGATGCATATAATGAGCAATCTCAATTAATAATGGCAATTGTATCTATAACTACCGTATTTTCTGGCGTATAAAATGACTTTTTAACATATGAAAATCTTCTCAAAAGTCGGGGTTCGTTTTATATGCCGGGTGTCGTTCTCCTGTAACCAGGCAGACCAGCCCAAAAGGCTCTGACAAGCCGAGTTGCCTGCTGAGTTGCCTGCTAATCAGCTGAGTTACACATCAGAGCCATGTAAAAGGAAAAACGTTTTCCTTTTACATGGCTCTGGCGATCCCAGCTGCTAATTTTTGCCTGCTAATTGGTAGCAAAAATCCCCCCCCCCCAGCTTGCTTACCTTAGCTGCTAGTCGTAATGCTTGCTTTGCTTTGCTTGCCTGCAATTCATTGCATCAGCAAGCAACTGAACCTCCATGCCTGCAATCAAGCAGGCAAGGAGTTGTGGACTTCAACTCCCAGAATTCCTCAGCCAGCAAAGCAAAGCTGGCTGAGGAATTCTGGGAGTTGAAGTCTACAAGTCTTAAAGTTGCCAAGGTTGGAGATCCCTGTTCTATTGGGTAAGTTTTTTTCCTCTTTTGGGAGCTTTAAAAAAATAATTAATTGGGGTTTTTTTTAGTTGTTCTTTTTTAGACCTAGCCATTTAAAGTTTAGGAAGTTTTAAATTTAGCTTTCATATAAAAATAAAAATAAAATAATATTTGTGCAGCTTTCTGAGATTTAGTGTGTTTCTGTAGTGTTTCAGTCTAACTATACAAACACACAAAATCTCACAAAGCTATATGTGCAATTTTGTGTGTGTAAAGTGTGAAAGCTGGGTTTTTGAGCTTTTTGTGGCTGTGTGAGGTTTCTGCTTGTTGCAGGGGCCATTTTGGATCTAGCACAGCTGCTTTTACATTGTGGGTGAGCCGGCCATTTTGGGTCTAGCACAGCTGCTTTTACATTGTGGGTGAGCCAGCTGATGTTTTTTAATTTTTATTTGGCGTGCATTGGAAGAGGGATAGTCTTATACAGCAAATATAGCCCAAACCCGATATTTTAACAGGAAAAGTTGGGGGTCGTCTTATATGCCCAGTCATCTTATATGCCAGAAAATATGGTACTCTTATTCGCCCCATTCCCCTTGCTTCCAAAGGCTTTATGCAAACGCAAAAGAAAATATAACTTTGTCACAGTCTATTCAGTTATTAAAACTCAATAGAAAATAACTGTTTTAGGTGTTGGATATGATATGGACTTTTCATTTTTTTACTTTTTATTTATTTGAAAGACAGCCATATTGGTGTAATAGTTAAAGCAAGCCAGAAACCAGGATACCATAAGTTCCTCCTTATGTACAAAGCCAATGAGTAACTTCAGCCCAAACATTCTTTCTCAGCCCTAGGAAGGGAATCATGGCAAGCTACTTCTGAAATCTTGCCAAGAAAATTGCAGAGACTAATTCAGAGTCAACTTGATTCAAAGGAACATACCACCACCCCAAAATAAACTTCAAAAGATAGAAGAAAATTTATGGGTTTTGAAGATTAAGATACTAAGATGTTTTCAGGTCCATTAGGAAAAAATACTTGTTAGTCTAAAATAGCGGTGTGCAACCTTTAAATCATATTGGGAACAATAGTGCAAAAAGTGATCCAATCAAAAGATGGGTGAGGAAAAAGAAGTAAGCTCAAAATCAATGAAATGCTAACAAATTTATTTAGTTGTACTTTGCCTTTATTATTTTTACAAATAAGTCAAGGGGACGAAAATATCAAACACATCTTCCTCTTCCTATTTTCCTCACAAAAACAACTCTGTGAGGTAAGTAGAGCTGAGAGAGAGTGACTGCCCCAAGATCACCTACTGGCTTTCATGGCTAAAATGGGACTAGAACTCCTGGGGTCCATCTTACTAGCATCCTGCAACAACATTGTAAGCCAGTATTATTGATTAGGACTGCCAGTCATTAATATTAATATTGTTAGCATCTTATAAGCACAAAAATAAAGGGTTTGCACTTTCATTACCAAGGAAGGGAAAGTGTCCATTGATTTCTACTCATTCAAGCTAACTAAAATTTTCACATGTTACATAGAAAACAGATTTCCTGGAGAAGATCTATCTATCTGGTTGGTAAGAATCAACACTGACCTGATGGCACAGAAAGTAGGAATCACAAAAAGTAAATCTATTCTGGTACTGTCATCCACAATATAAAAAGTGGTTTTATATTCTATAAATCATCTTGAGTTGCCGTGGGCAAAATGGCAACAATATAAATTCATTCATTCATTTATTCAATCAATCAATCAATCAATAAGATCCTATCAAAAATATTTCAATTGTATGTGGACATATTTTAAGTACCTAGACATATTTTAACTATTACACTGACATTGTATCATTTTTGTATCATTTTCATTACAGAATAAAGAAATTTACATTTCCACTAGGAGAACGGCAGTTTTGGTAAATTAAAATTAAATTATGGATGTCTTGAATTATATAAATCTACACTTTTAATATTTATAATCTTAAATAAAACACAATGCTTATCCTTTCCAACCCATTAGACTGTGGCGCAACACCAGGCAAGGTCAAGGTGGATATGCAGGCAGTAGTTTATACTGACACAAATCAAATTCAAGTGGCTGTGAACATATGTATCTAAGGAGGGAGGGAGGGAGGGAGGGAGGGGGAGAGAGAGAGAGAGAGAGAGAGAGAGAGAAATATGTATTTAAATACAGTTTGCACATTAATAAAGGAACAATATTGGCAATTACAATATGACATATTCAGATAAGGTATTCATCAATTGTATTAAAGATTGTCACATTGTTTCCCCTAAGAACTCTTGAGTGAATATTTATATAGGGACGAATAACATTATAATTTTAAAAAACCAAATGTTTTTAATTTTTGAAACATAGAAGTAGCTTCCCAAAAGAGTTGCCTATTACTATATGATTCTTTGAAATCTTGTTCTAATGCAGGAAAGCTATTGCTCAAGAAATTGCCATTCAGATCTTGATCAGCTTATCCAGTCAGAGTTATAGAAAAAGAACTTCTTCTCTTGTAAACATTTGCGGTATATTATAATCCATGGCTTTGGTGATTAACAGTCCATAAAGAGATTTTACCAAAGCTATCAGTTTAATCTAGCAAGGTTTTCTATCCAAAATTTCAGAAAGAATCAGATGGTTTTGGTAGTCAGATATTAATGCAGCCCCATTTTTTGAACCAACGTAGTGAATTTTTAAAAACCCGAGAGAATTAAAGCCCCATTTACTTCATATGTGATGCATCATAGGGAAAAAAAGAAGAGAGATTTCATGTGGAATCATATATGAAATAACATACTGTTTGCAATTTCCAATAATTCATCTGCAGAGCACAATAGCAAGGGCGCATTTTGGGATCTTCATTGTCTTCATAATAAATCATTGTGAAAATCTGTTTTCCAATAGCTACAGATAAGAAACTGCTTTAAATTTAAGCGATATCTCTCTGCTGCTCCAAATGCATCAACATTTGCTAGAGTACTGTATTAGATATATGGAATACCAACCGAGCCTTGATATCGCCTCTTAAGTATATTAAGGCTTTAGTTAGAGGAAAGAAAATGCATACTGTGAACAGCATGTGATCATAGTGCACATTTTCTCTACTCCCAACTAAAGCTATCATATACTTAAGAGGTGACAAGAAGGTCTAATTCAAACTGAGCTTTTCGTTCTTGGATGCACATTTAAGTGAGCATTGCACCAAAAAGAATCAGGGAAACACAGGAACTTAAGACAAATTATATAAATCACTAGCCGGTGAATCAGTAATTGTTTACTCTATTTCTAGCATACCTTTTTAGGATGGATTGAGTACCTTGTATGTAGGCACCATTCCCCAACCTGATGCTGTAGTTCCTAATGTACAGGTAGCCCTCAACTTATGACCACAACTGAGCCCAGAATTTATGTTGTTAAGTGAGAAAATTGTGAGTTTTACCCCATTATGACTTTTCTTGCCACATTTGGCAAGAAAATCACTGCAGTTTTTAAATTAGTTACAGAATTGTTAAGTGAAACTGGCTTCCCCAATGACTTTACTTGTCAGAAAATCACAAAAGATCACATAAGCACAGGATACTGCAACAGTCATAAATATGAACCAGTTGTCAAGAATCCAAATATAAATCATGTGATGCTGCAACAGTTATAATTGTAAAAAATGGTCATAAGTCACTTTTCTGTGTCATTGTAACCTCAAATGGTTACTAAGTGAACTGTTGTAAGTTGAGAACTATCTGTATACATTTCTGTACATACTTTTTCTTATAATCATATTTTTGTAAACACTTTTTTATAAAAGTAACTTATTTTTGTATGTGACTTTTAGTGATACACAAATACACACATGCATACAGATAATCCTTTATGACCAATTGCTTAGCAAGTGTTCAACATACACCCCAAGATAATTATGATTCAGTTCTGAAGTTCAAATAGCCAGGTTTACACACACATACACACACACACACACACACGAACACAATTTATATCATTCTGGCAAAAAGTGGTACTGGAATTACCAACATAGAAATTGTGTTTCTGTAGTAGAAGAGATTCCCTAAGAGATACAAACCAAATAAAGTCTGGAGATAGAACATCACTTCATACTACTGATAATTATGCTGATGTGAAAAAAATGAGATGCATTGCCTCTTCTAATGATTCAGGCTGTTTAACACCAACAGACTGCTAAGATTCAAGAAAGGATTCCACTCAGGAAACCAAAGTATTTTTATTAAAAGAAAATCAAATCCACCAAATAATTTGAGACAATATATTTATTAATTAATTAATGAGAAATAATTTATTTGAGACGACATCAAAACTTGACACCAGTGCAGGCAATACATATTTGGCTATCCTGAGCACAGGGAGGGAGGGAGGGAGGGAGGGAGCAAGGAAGAGGGAGGGGAGGGAAACTTTTGTTTCATATGTTGGTTGAAATCCTAACAGGAATCCTTGAAGGAAAGATATATTAAACAGAACTTTAGGAAGCATTTAATTCAATATAAAGTGTGAAAACCAAGGAAATGAGAAATTTATCATTTCCTTTGGAAAAACCATTTGCTTTTTATTCATAGAAAGCTGTCAAGAAAAAAAAAACATTTTCATGCCAGGACCTGTTTGAAATCTTAATTAGTAGCATAGTATCATGGTTTAAAACTGTCAGTTGAATTCCTAAAATCAAAAGTGAAACTTCCAGTACAATTTCAGACAAAGTTTTGAGTTTATATGTTTCTCCATAATCAACAAAAGCTTTAAAAAAACAATAAATTGTATTTTGCTTGGTGTTTACCTCAGTTTAAATCTCTTGCGGTAGTAAATGTTATAATCACTGATGTCACCTTCTGTAATTTAAAGTGTTTCTTATTATGTTAATAATAATTGAGGCATGGTGGTGCAGTGGTTAGAATGCAGTACTGCAGGATACTTCTGCTGACTGCCGGCTGCCAGCAGTTTGGCAGTTCGAGTCTCACCAGCTCAAGGTTGATTCAGCTTTCCATCCTTCTGAGGTCGGTATAAGGACCCAGATTGTTGGAGGCATTATGCTGACACTGTAGAGAGGGCTGTAAAGCACTGTGAAGTGGTATATAAGTCTAAATACTATTGCTATTACTTAGCTAACTGAAATACAGTAACACCTTTTGTGTGAAAAGCATAATATATGAAAGGAATGTAGCTCTTTCAGATGCCGTGATCAAAACAGAATTTGTAAAACTGATTTGATTGATTATTGTACTGGCATGCTTAATCAATAATGTTTTATTTTACCTGTGGTGTTTCATAGTTATGGCCTCTGGCTATATTATATGAAAAGTACTGTTCATGGAACTATTATTGATTTTAGCATGTAAAATACCTCAATTTCGAGTTCTGTGATCTGTACTGATTCTAGATTCAGAGATCTTCAGATAAAAGTAATCCTAAATGTAAAAGTCTACCATACCACACAATATAGAGTATTCAAAAGTATAGAGGTAACTTTTCCCCATTGTTGTGTCTGGCAAAGAACAAAATGACACTCCTTTTATTCCATATTCCAAAACTATGGGTCTGGAAGATGAATTGCTCCTCAGAACTATTGATGGAACAGCACATATTAGTGCTCCTGAAAGCAACTGGCTTCCTTTGAAGTAATAGAATAGATGCCTTTCCAACAATTCGCTATTGCCTTCTGTCATCTACTGCCTACAGCAGCTGTCTCACTCTCCTTAAGGATCATGAGTTGTTCAAAGAACAAAAAGTGAACATTTGGTTCTGCTAATAAGAGATTATTGAGAAACTACCCTGTTTCCCCAAAAATAAGACATCACCTGATAATAAGCCTAATTGGGCTTTTGAACACATGAGCTAAAATAAGCATCCCCCTGAAAATAAGCCCTCCCTGAAAATATTTAAATGCAGAGCTGGAGATCAGATAAGATGGCAAGAGGAGCCCCATCTTGCTCCATGCACCCCAAAATAATAAGACCTCCAAAAAATAAGGCCAATCACTTATTTCGGGGTTCAAAAAATATAAGACAGAGTTTTGTTGTTGGGGAAACATGGTAGAAGCAATGCTTCTGATCCTAGCCATAGAAAAGCTGTATTGACAAAAGGCAAAGTGAACACTCATCTCTTCTCTCAGTTCATACAGCTGAAAACATTTCTGGTGAAAAGATTGAGATGTCCAAGATCTCTGGATTGCAATCTCTGCACGCCAAAACAAATTTCTTTCAATTCTTTAGATCCATTTAAATAAGTAGAACAAGGATGCCAACATTAAGAACAAAATATGGGTAATAATAAAGTTGTGGACCTAAAATTAGTTAAGGCAATAAACAGCTATTTCTATTAGCAAGATGCAGCCTTGAGATAACACAAACAATTCCTGTGTTCAAGTATAATAAGAACCCAATTTATTTCAAGCATAAATTAAGCTAATCAAAGAGAGCTTGTCCCAAGTTCTAAAACAAAGCTCTATGCTGAATTCATGGGGGACAGTTTAGTTAACATTCATAGCACAACAGGATGCTATAAACATATGTACCTCCACCCATTATAAAGCTGATTTGCAGCCTCAACCAAATTACTACAATTTGTAAGACAACAAAGCTGTTTCATTTTTTAAGAAAACAATTAATACAAGATAACATGGAATTATAATTATTTCATTATGTTATGAAACTTGTAAGAAGAAAAAATTAAGCAGTAGATTTTCACTTATTTTTAATGCAGCACTTCCAAAAGCTTGCTTTGAAGACAATTGGTTTACATGGGATAAAATGAAGAATAGTTCTTGTAGGGAAAAAAATATTAAGACACAGGAATCAGGAAAACAGAGTGTAACTCATTAAGAATGAATGAAATAGAGGTGATTAATCAGACAAGACTTACTTGACTAAAAGAGTCATTGATTCATCCAGTAAAATCTTACCTGGTATTTTACTTTAGTTACTTTATATGTCTGTTTTTATTTTACTAAGGCTTTTTTCTTTTTCTGTGATTGTTTCTGTATGGTATTTGCGCATATCAATGGTAATAGATGCCAACTATTGAGGATTGTGTAAGCTTTAGAATGGAAAGCAATAGACACCAAAAGGAAAAACCAGAATGAGAGAAAAATGTAAAGAAAGAGACCAATATAGATCAGAATTAAGAGAAATATTTGCATAAAATTGCATCAATAAATTTATAAAAATAGGAAATCTGAGAAAACAAATCAATAGAAAGATTGTGAGCATATTTTTGAATATCCAGACATGATAGAAGGAGAAGACAGGCTATGTCAGAGTTTCTTTCCCTAGTAAATACTGATTTTTTACATAGGCCAAATGTTTTTGAAGGCATAATATATCTTGGGTCCTTTATTTCCTAACAGACATTATTGTCAATGTTTGGTAATTTTCCACTGGCTTTAGTATCTCAAACTTGCAGAACTCTTAAGAGTCAAATATAAAATGTATCAACTACTCACTGTATATTAATTGGCTTCATTCATCTTATTCCATCCATACTGGGTGAAACTCAGAGGATGATCTGTTATCCTATCACAATAGGATAAAAAATAGGGTGTTGAGCATAAAATGGGGAAAGAATTCAGCATAATGAAAAACAATTGATTTTGTGTTTGTTATCTTCCTATGCATTTATCCAGCATGGATGGAATAAAATGAGAGAGGCCAGTTAATGTGCAATGAGTAGCTGATAAAAGTTTTTGATTTTGATCCAACTATAAAAAGGGATCAAAGGAATTTTTGAGAGAGCAGTTCTGAGAGGTTACCTCCTTCTCCATCAGCAATAAAACAGCAACATATTTTCTATCAGACTGGAGATGAGGGAAAGACAACAAGCTCTGTTCAAAGAAGTCTTATGAAGGTGATATTTAAACTCTTCCTTTCCTTCAACTGCTTCCAGTCTAGCAGTTTTTAAGTAACTCTGAACTTTGGTTCTTGCCTCCTCTCTTCTAATCCTCTTACCATACTCTATTTACTGGAATATCTAAAGACCATGGGATAGTCATACCATTGATCTTTCAGGTTGCTCTGGCAGCTTTCTCTGTGGAAGCAAGTCCAGGCTTTTAAAAACAGATAAATAAGCATACTAACTCTGAGCCAAATTTATACTATAGGAATCATTTTACAATATTCAAGGTCAGGCAGATTATACATAAATAAGGTTTCAAAACTCATACAATTAATTTGTAAGCATTTAAAATGTCATTTTCTGAGATAATTACAAAATTAGTAAGGAGCTTATTATGAAATGAGCTAGTAATAGCTCTGTTTGTTTGTTTTGCGAATTTAAATGTTATTATTGGTTGCCCTGCAATTAACTACATGCCTCATAAGCAATATTGATCTGTTTATTCAGTTTCTTAGCCAGTTCTCTTAATTTCCTTAATTACAAAATTGAGGCACATTACACATGCTTCACCTCTATGCATTACAAACATTAAAACCATTTTTTTTTGCAACAACTCCATCCAAAATAAACCAGGAAGAGCTTGGTAAGAAATATTCTTCTTCTAGCTTTACTATAGCAATTTTCTTTATTGTACCAGGAATGCAATGGAATTAAACTGCTGTTAAACCACTATTAAGGTTTTCCTTGCAGCAATAAGAACAGTTTCAGCAATAAGAGCAATTAAAGTTTCAGTACTTCTCCACTCTTATTGCATCCTCAGAAGGGTCTAGAACAACTCACCACAGCCTACTCTCCATGGCCATCTCACCACTGCCATCAACATGTTGTTTTCTGCCATTGTTTCTTTGACATTATTTCCATTTTTGTCAATGGAAATAATGTCAAAGAAACAGTGGCAGATAACATTTATTGTGCAGAGTTATCCTACATGGAATTGTCCGGGGTGAATTGTCTCGTGCGAGTTGGCTGTAGCAAGATGGCTGAAGGAAATGATGTGGTGAATTTTCCCATTTCATCCTCAGAATACCATCCAATGGCCCTGTTTAGAGTTACTCAGGCTCTTCTTGGGAAGGGTACCTCTGGGATCCATATCTAGGGCCATGTGGAGGAAATTTCAAGGCATATAGAGAATACAATCATTCAGATTCGTTCACAGTTGGACTTCAAGTATCGTGCAAGTCCTATGGAGATGCCCAGGGAACAGATTTATTCAATTGTCTGGGAATGGTCTGAGTCTGTTAGACCTGAGGAAGTGGACAAGGTCCTGAGGAGTTCAAAACTGTATTCATGTCCCTCCTGGATAGTTAAGGTCTCTTGACAGGTGACATGCAGGTGGGTCCAAAAGATTGTGAATTCATCTTTATCTGAGGGATGTTTCTGGCTAATGTGCCCCCTACTCAAGATGTCATCACTGGAATTCGTCATTCTGGACAACTTTCATCCAGCCTCCCACCTTTTCTTTCTAGGAAAGTTGGCTGAGAATGTGGTGGCATTGCAGCTCCAGAGCTCCCTAGAGGAAATGGATAATCTGGACCCTTTTCAATCAGGTTTGTCTTGGATATCGAACTGAATTGCACTGATCACACTAATGGGTGATCTCTAGCAGGAGTGAGAGGGAGGTGGTGCATCCATTCTTGCTGTCCTTGACCTCTCAGCAGTTTTTGATAGCATTGACCCTGGTATCCTTTTGGACAAACTTAGAGAGTTGGGGATGAACGACACTGTTCTGCCCTGGTTCATCTCCTTCATGCAAAGCAAGTCCTAATCAGTTAATAGGGAGGTTCATCTTATAGCTCCTTGTTTGTGGGGTACTATAGGCCTGGTACTCTGCTTGATATCAAAACAAAACTCTGGGTGAGATCATCCATTATCACAGGACAAGGTATCACCAATATGCTGGTGATACCCACCTATATATCACCATCTGGGGTGAAGGTAGTGATGCAATGGATGCTCTTTCATGGTACCTGGAGGCTGTGAGGGTCCTGAATGGGGAAAAATAGACTTCAAACCAAACCCTAGTAAGACACAGTAGCTGTAGGTGAGTCCCTCTGTGTTCAGGTCTTGGATGAGGTCTCAGTACCCCAGACAGACTTGTGTTATACCCAGGGAATAACTTGTGATCTTGGTCTCACAGTTCCTGCTAAACAGCAGATGGCAGCCATGGCCAGGAGGGTCTTTGCCCAATTTTGCATTTAGTCAGGGAAGGCATGCTACAGACTCCATCAATCAAACAGTTTTGACTGGCAGGGGTCAAGAAGAGGCTTTTTCTGCCACTGCACCTGCTTTATGGAACATGTTGCCCTCAAAGTTGCACAAACACCCCAATCTCTTGGCCTTCCATAAAGGGGCCACACAGCAATGGGGCTGGTGGGTCCTTGAGACTTCCCAACCTGTATTAACAACTGCTAATCTTCCTATCCACTGTCCATTTTTTTTGGTAATTGTATAATGTTATTTTACATTTTTAAAAATTATTTATCCTAAATTATTTGCTTGTTAAAGTTTTATTATATTGATTAAATTGCACACCATCCAGAGTCCCTCTACCAGGGAGATGGGAGCTTATACCAAATTAAAAAGACCATGTGAAACATCTTAGCCCACCTCACCTAGTTGTGGCAATATACAATATATTTCTATATACGTATAAGCATAAAAAATTTTTTATCTCTTAGTATTGTTTTCACATTCTGTGACTTAACTAAAACAATAGTTTATATTTGAACATTGAAGCAGGATTAAGTATCACCATTTGATTTGATTGCAAGAAATGCTGAATACAATTGAAAAAAGAATGAAAGAGAAAGAACATTTAAACCCATAAAATGAAACCTACAGCCACTCGCTTGTCTCTTATTTGGATACATATTTTCAGAAGGTGATGTGAAAACATTACAAGATTCTCTTTAGAGCAGGGGTGTCAAATTCAATGCCGATGAGCTGGATCCAACCGCAGGGTGCTTAGATCTGGCCCGCAGTGCCTCCCTGGAAACAGTGAGGGAACAGCCCACAATGCCACTGCCAGTGAAAATGGAGCTCGGGAGGGCTGCATGAAGCCCTTGCAAGCTCTATTTTTGCTGGCAGAAAGTTGCAGGAGGCCACTGCAACCAGAGACAGAACTCAGGAGGCCATTTTCACTGGCAGAGCACTCAGACCACCACAGGCCCCCACCGACACAAGTGACATCAAGCCGGCCACTCCCACCCTAGCCCATGCCAGCCCCCTGAGGTCAAACACAACCCTGATGCAGCACTCAATGAAATTGAGTTTGTTACCCCTGCCTTAGAGAGATAATAATTCCAGGAAGTAATTCTATAGTTTAAGCAGGGGTGGGTTTCACTTATCTTAGCTACCAGTTCGCTCATGCATGAACAGTATTTGATGATGTCCAAGTGGGTGGGCAGAGCCTCCCGCTGCCGCTGCTACCAGTTCTCCCAAACTGGGGCGAACTGGTAGCAACCTACCACTGAGTTTAAGAGAGTCTTCTGACATATAAACAAATTACTCTACAGTTGTCAACCTCATTTGTATGCTTTTATTCTACTTCCAACTTTTTTTGAGTTGGGCTATTAAGTGGAATTTTATATTTATGGTAAAATGAATTTTTGAGAAGAGGAAAAGTCCTTTAGGCGAACAATATTTTGTCATATTTCAGGCCTTTTAGCCTTGATGAATATGTCTTACACCTCTGTTGACATGCTTAACTACAGATAGTCCTCAACTCACAACCATTCATTTAGTGAGTATTTGAACTTAAGGCAACACTGGAAAAAGTGACTTGTGTCTGGTTTTTCACACTTATGACCATTGCAGCATCCCCATGGTCATGTGATCAAAATTTGGGCGCTTGGCAACTGGCATGTATTTATGACAGTTGCAGTATCTGATCGTATGATCACCTTTTGTGACCTCCTGATACGTAAAGTCAATGGGGAAGCCAGATTCACTTAATAACCATGTTAGTAACTTAACAACTGCAGTGATTCGCTTAAAAACTAAGGCAAGAATGGCATAAAATGGGGAAAACTCACTTAACAACTGCCTTGCTTAGCAACAGAAAAAATGGGCTCAGCTGTGGTCATAATAGAAGGACCACTTGTATGCATTAATATATTGTAACAATGTCACCAGTATGGATTGCCATTACATTACAGTATGAATATTGCTATATAAGGCTGTGTTATACCTATCTTTATTAATGCTTTTTGTTAACTTGTTGTATTTGTCCAGGATATGAATGATCATTTATGAATGATAGAGCATGTCAAGACTATTTGAACTAGAGCTTGAAATTTAGCAGACTAATTCTTATTAGCTATTTCAGCATATGGAAAAATTCTAGAATGAGTTTCTAAGAAATAATAAGAAATTGTTCTCACCACAAGATTATTATTGAAATAATAGTTTGTTCTCACAGAAACACAATGAAGCAAACGCAATGACGGAGAAAACTTGATAGTTTTGAGCAGTTTGTATAAGAGAAACATTGACCTTTATTGGATGCTCCCAAACAGATTGAAATGTAATACTTACGAGCCCTCACAAAAATTTTGCATAGTTGTCATCTTCTCTTGCTTTTTCTACAATTCAACCTTAACCTAGTTGGCTGGACTATGAATTTGATAAATACACATGACTTGTGTATTGAAGAAAGAATTACATTTTTACTTTAAAAAGTGTACTTTTTAAAAAATTTAAAGTTGTTCTATTACATTGTTCCAGCATTATGTTTCTATATTTTGTGACTTTACATTATAAACTTCTTTTAAAGTCTTTGGGCAAAGAAATAGACTAGAGATTCTAAAGTAAGAAATATCCATGTAAATATAAAACATAATTTAAGGAGATATTACAATACCCTTAATATCTCACAATTAAGAAATATTGGTATTTTTCAAAAAGAAAATAGTATTTTTTCAGTGGTATGTTAGGTCTGGTGATAAAATGGTCCACTTTGCCATTTTTTTTCTTTGACATTTAAGGATTTATGTATTTAAAGGAGGAGAATACAAATCCACTGTATCTTTTATTTTACAAGGTAATTGCAAATATTTTAATAGAACTGCCACCAACCTCACTGCAACTTATTTGTTGATTCATGTGGGTTTGCTTGCAGTATTAAAAGATAAAGAACTGATGTAATTTTGTGTAATAGGTAACATTTATAAATAAAATATTTTATTTTCTGAAATGTCCTTATCTGAAAAGATCTACCGTATTTAAATTAATGGCATTGCTTTATGGCCAGTAGGTAAACATGAAAAAATCTATTCTGAGACATGCATTTAACAACAAGAAAACAATGTTAATCCACCTATATATTATACTAACAGATTTGTAATGAACTTAAAACATATGTTAATAGAACTGAATCCAAGCAGAAAAATTTAAAAAAAATACAATAACCTCATAATTCCTACACTTAGCCCTATTTTTGACAGACCTTAATTTAACACTGTTTTGTTGAATTTTTAGTCAGCTTTATACTACTGTTAATTATGAACTTGAAAGCAACTGTTGCAGCAATTGTTACAGAGAAACATTGTATTATTTATTAACTGAAAGAAGCCCAATTTCTTAAGGCTTTCCAAACCGATAGCTTTCAATAAAATTAGCAGATCTATAAAAATTTCTCAATATTCTGAACCTTCAAGAGACAACCACTGTCATTGTTTATTATGAAAACAAAATCTAAATTTGATTTTTTTTATTTTAATTATAATTAATTGCTGTATAATATAATTATTCCCAAGGTGCTCAAAAGTTTTTCTCTCTGACAATTTTATGACAACTAATTTGTTGTACATTGCACAGAGTTGCCCTTTATTGAGCTGGGCAGTCATATAAAACTGATAAATAAACAAAATAAACATCTGTTTTTGAGATTCTCGGGCTGAATCTAGAATTTAGGGGTTCATGCAGCTATGGAACCACAAAGTGTTCATCACTACATTATATCCAGACAGGGGTCCACTGAAAGCAGAACAATAGAAATGATACCTGGTAAGAAATCATCATTAAGATGGTGCTGTTTCAAGCCAATTATAGCTTCTGTGAAACGAATTACTAAAGCTCAAAAGTAAGTACTAAATTTAAGGAATTTTCTTTTCCTTCTATTTTTAGACTTTTACTCAATCCTTTGGAGATTTGAGAGCAGACTAAGGGAACATTGTGCATTCCACTATCAGGAAAAAGATATTTAATACAGTTCCAAAATATTTTCTATGCATTTTTTGCATGCCAATAATATTATAAATTTCATTGGCAATGACGTTCATACCCATTTACAATCTGAAAAAAATGATATTGTTCTGGGATTGTTCTATTTCCTATGGGAATTGGTCTGTCTACCTGTCTGTCCATATTTGCTTTTCCTTAGTTTTGAATATATTTGCTGATCCTCAAAAAAGTAAAATATTTAATTTAGATATCTCTTCATTCCCTAAACCCTACAGATAGTCACCAACCCTGTTTAGTGTCTCAATTTTGATGACATGTAATTAATAGCTCCAGGAAAGCACAATACAAACTCCTGAGAGATTTAGTTATTAGCTTGTTATTCCATACAGTCCTGCAGGGACTCTGAACAGATTGGGAAGTAAAGTTATCCATGACAAAATGGCAGTCATTACTCTTCTATTTGAAATTCACTGAGGACTCAAGCTACAATGTATATTTAAACAAATATATGCTAATTAATTCTGATGTCATTTTAATTTTTTTTCTCTTTAGCATTTAGAAACCCCCTTCAACACCAATAACCTAATAAAGCCTGCTTGGAATGTCATGACTTGTTTCACAACAATAGCAAAAGATGGAGAGATTTATATGTTTTTAAACATATAAATAACAATCTATCACAAAGGGTCAAGTTAAGTTATTTCCAATAGCACTAAAGACAATGGAAATTATTGTCATGCCTGGAAGCATTGCCTGTGTGCCTTGAGGATCCAGGCCTGCCACAATCAAACCGTGGGAAGTTGGGATGGGGGATTGCATGAGTGAAGTAGAGATAGCCATAACAAACTTCTCTATGAGGGATTCAAGGCCATGGTATCCAGCAACTGTGCAAAGAAGAAATTGGAGGATATCTTCTGTTCAGGAAAGAACTGATTGGAGCTGTGTGGACATGTGGGAGATGTAGGCAAGGTCTTGAACTTTCTTGTGGGTGAAGAAAACCCAGAAGCTTTCAGATTCGGGTTTTCCCAGATGTGCCAATATGACATTCCTAATAAAAGTTAGCTTTGAGGAACTTCAAGCCTTGGAGTTTGATTTTGTTGGGAACGTAACTTGGAACCCTGACAATTATATTCTTTTAATCAAATTAATTTAAAATGAAATTGTCATAGAATATTGTCATCGTAATGCTGTCATACTACTAATGGCATACATACTGACATTAAATATTGGAGAGTTATAATTCTAACATCCTCATAAAGAATGCTGAAATGAGTCCAACAGCTGCATTTCTAATAACACTGAAGAAACCTAGTTACATAATGTTTATTTATTTATTCGTTAGATTTACTGCCAATGACTTTGAGCAGCATCTGGCACAAATGTACAAAAATTGGTGTAAAAAAATTAGAAAATTACAATAGGAACATCAAAGTATACTTCTATATATAAGCACATTGGGAACATTACATTAAACTACTCCAAAGCCAGAAGAAAAAAAACATTTAAACTTTCTAAGCCAACCTTAAAGTCTGATTTCTTATGTTCAGTCATTAAGTCATTTCTAATTCTTCATGATCCCATGGACCATAACATGCCAGCTCCCACCTCATTCTCTATTCTCTCCCAGAGTTTGTTGAAATTCATGTTCATTCCATCAGTGACACTATCTAATCACCTTATCCTCTGCCATCCCTCCTGCTTTACCTTCAATCTTTGTAATCATCAGGGTCTTTTTCAAGGAGTCCTCTCCTCAAAGGGTGACCAAAGTGTTTGAGCTTCAGCTTCACAAAGTCTGATAGAAACCAAATGTTAATGTTTTCCCTAAAACCTAGTATAATAGGAATCATTTGAATTTCTAAGGGAATGTTTTTCCAAAGAAACTATGATCCCTATTGATGACTTTCCTCTGAGAAAGAACATATGGAGAAAGCTACACTACCAGTTTTTATTAGACAAACAGATTTAATTGGGGATAGTTGATCTCAAAAGTTACCTAGGTCCTAAGCCATAGGCTGCATAGATGACAACCAATAAACTGAATTCTGCATTGAAGCCAGGATACTTACAGGACCGCCTTCTACCACCGAATGCCTCCCACCATCCGATACACTCTCACAGAGAGGGCCTCCTCAGGGTGCCATTGGCCAAACAATGTCAGTTGGCAACCCCAGGGGCAGAGCCTTCCCTGTGGGGGCTCCTGCCCTATGGAATGAACTGTCCCCGGATATAAGAAGGATCCCCGACCTCCGCGCCTTTGGTCATGCTCTGAAGATGCTATTGTTCCATCAAGCTGGTCTGACTGAATGAATTAATTTTAATGGGTTTTAAATGGTTTTAAAGGTTTTTAGCTAGGGGTTTTAATAACGGCCAAGTGCTTTAAATTATTTTAATGGTTTTTAATTTTTGTGTTGGGTTTGTTTTATTATAGCTGTACACCACCCTGAGTCCTTCGGGAGAAGGGCAGTATAGAAATGTAATCAAATCAAATCAAATCAAATCAAACCACTACAGCTTTCAAAATAGTGGTATTACAATATATTAGCAAATTGAGATGTGATCATGACTGCTCAAGCCACTGCATTCTAGACAATGGAATAGCTTCTGAATGTTCTTTATGAGAAGCCATGGAGATGGGCTTACATGAGAAAGTCCACGTAAATCATGTTGCAATAGTCCAGTGAAAGATAACTAAGGCTTCCTACCACAGGAGGGCTCATAGTGCACAAAATAGATCTATATCAGTGGTTCCCAACCGTTTTTTGGCCATGCCCCACCTAAGCATCTCTAAAATCCTGCCTCCTCTCCATGACATGTAATTCTTACTATTCAAAAAGTGAACTCCTACTTACACAGAGGAAGCCTAAAAGGCCATTAACTTGGTTTAGACAAGGTTCCAATTGCTCCCATTAAAAATAAAATTGTCCCCACACCCCATGTTGGGAACCACTGATCTACTTCAAGGATTTCTGGCCAAAGCTGCCATCTGCTCATTGAGGAGGAGCCATGAATCAAGTAGGACTATCAAATTATAAATTAGATCCTTACAGCTAAAGCCCATCCAGAATGAAACAGAATCTCCATGAATTGGATGGTATTCAACCCAACAGCTATGCTATCTTGCTGGGACTGAGATTAAGCCTATCATTCAGGCCTAAAATCATCTTCCAGGCTTTGGACAGCACCTCAAAATTACCTGTTCAGCCCAAGGTCAATATGTAAATGTATATATAATCTCCACATTGATAATACATAACCCCATGTTGAAAGATTATTCAATTCAATGTCTTTATTGAGATATTAAAAAGAAGAAAACTCTACAACAACCTGTAGAGGCTCCAAGGGCAAAATCTCTCTCCTTTACCACTGGCTGAAGTCAGCACTTTAGGAAGAAAGAGTTCATTGTAAATACCGTGTTTCCCCGAAAATAAGACAGGGTCTTATTTTCTTTTGACTTCTCAAATAAGGGCTTGATCTTATTATCAGGGGTCTTATTATTTGGGGGGTTCAGGAGGCAGTGAGCGTGGGACTGGATGTCCCATTGCTGCCATCACCTTCCTGCCCTGTTCTTTGTGATGGCCGAGCAGCCCCAACACATCCCAAACTATTCCAATGGCAACAGCTGCTTCCCTTCCCTGCCATCTCTTTATCGAGAGGGGTGGCAGGTGGGGCGTGAGAGAAGCGAGACCCATGGAACAAGACGTGGCTCCCCTTGCCATCTCTTCTCGCCCCCTCACCAAGCATGAAAGGGCTCCTGCCCCTTGTTTAACCACCCGCTCCCTTCTTGAACTCATGAAGTTTTCTTTTACAGTGTGTTTCTTTGGACACAATGGCAAAGAAAGTCACAGAGTTTGAAAGGTAAGACCTGCATCCCACTTCTCGCCTGCCCCACCTACCACCCCTAAATTGCATCCCTAAAGGGGACGGGTGGCTAAGCAAGGGGCAGGAGCCCTGCCATGACTGGCGAGTGGGAGGAGAGAAGAGACAGCAAGGGGAGTCACATCTCACTCCACACATTTTGCTTCTCCCCTGCCCCACCTGCCACTTCTTTCACTGAAGAGATGGCAGGAAAAGGAAGCAGCCAAGCTGCTGTTCCAACTGGGGTGGGGTGGGACATGTTGGGCCACTCGGCTGGCATGAAGAACAGGGAAAAGAGAGCATGTCCCCTTCCCCCACCCTCCAGCCTTGCCTCAACTCATTTTGTTGCACAGCAAACAACCAGAGGAAATGGTAGGACCAGCTGTGCATGCATGTAAGTAGTTGGTGGGGGGAATTATTTTGTGGTGGTGGCTTATATTATCGAATGTGCTGGAAAGCCCAATTTGGCTTATTATCCGGACATGTCTTATTTTGGGGGAAACACGGTAGTTCCCCACTTTACCAGCTCTTGGAGGCAGTCCATAGGATATCAGGATCTATGGTATTAAAAGGCACTTAGAGATCAATGCCAAATACGTCAATGTATTTTGGGCCATAATTAGCTTTGAATTGAGACTAGAATGAATCCAGATAATGATTTCCTCCAAGGCTCTGTGGAGTTGCAGCATATCATCCTTTCTACAACCTTCCCTGGAAAGGAAATATTGTGTACTATTACATAGAGTTTCTGGATTTTTCATGGAATAATTGCATCCAATATAGATCAAACCAAGCCCCATATAAAGAAGTCCCAATATCCTACATTGCAGTAAGTTGTGAGTGGATTTGTAAATCATTGACTTTGGCTTAGCATTATGTGTGTACAGCCAAATGTGTTTTAGTCAATAAAACAGAATTAAATAATTGATGATATACTACAACACAGAGACCAGTTCTGAATCATAGGCTGTAGACGCTCTGCTCATCTTCCACATTTAAATCAGAATTGAATTTGAGGAACAATCTGTAGTTTCTGCTAGGAGGGATTTAAATTTAAAAACAATGAATGTCAACCTTGCAGTAGTATAGAAAAATGACAGATTTCTTTGATCACAAAAGGTTATTGTTGAAATATCAACTTAAGCAAGCCACTCACAACCTTTGTAGCCACCAATAGTAACTTCAGGAATAGCCAGCAATAGATATATAGTAATAAATCTTACGAGTTGATGTCTAGACACCTGAAGGAACTGAGATTGAAGAACTCTGAGCAAAATTATGGTTTAATTATTAAGGTGCTTGTGAAAGTTACTTTTCACATACTCAGGAAAAACAAACAAAATCAAACTAAAATGATCAAACAGCTCCCCACTCCCATGCACCTATACCAGAGCTCAGTCTAGTAAGTGAACAAGAAAAAGGTTTGTGAAAATAGAAATTTGAAACACAAATACATGAGAGAGATAAGGGAAGAAAGGGATCTGGAGCCATTGCCAATTTTATAAATTCTATAATGACATGAAAACATACCTAGTAAACTAAGATGAAACCCTACAATATATCATTTTGAGGTGTTTTAGAGTCTAGGCAAATAGTGGGGATTCAGCCAGTTTGCACTAGTTTACCCGAACTGGTTGTTAACTTTTTGCACAGTTCAGTGAACCAGCTGATCCCACCACTGGCTGACCCCGCCCCTCACCCCTCCCCTCCAAGTCACTCCTTGCCTGGCCTGAAAAAGTAAAGGCGACGGGGGAGGGAGAGGGCTAGCTCCAGATGGGACAGGAAATATCCACCATAAAGGGTGGTACAAGAAGTGATGCAAGGAGTAGTGCAGCCCTCGCCGGCTGGAGCAAGATAATGGCATCTGCGGCAAAGTGAGGCAGCGCAGGCAGCCGAAGAGGCAATGGAGATGGCCAGAACCTAATGCAGGAGAGAAGCACCCCTGTGCTTGCCTTTGTGTAGCAACAGCATTCTGCCTTCATTGTGGTATATTTGCCCTTAAGGCAACCCTTGCCTCCCATCGCTTCAGGCTTGGAGCTGTAAGCTACGGTCAGGAAACACTGCAATGGAGACAAGCAGCCGGGTCTGATTCTCTGGGGCCTCATCTCTTGCTGGGTCTTGCTGCATGACAGTCAGGTTTTTAAAAAGATTTTTGCAGTGGGAAATGACGGGTGACTACTTCCAGCCTTTGTTGGTGTAGCTGGGCATGCTTGGTCGCACAGGGAGATGCATGACCTGCTCTCTGCCCCGAGACACTGGCCTGCCACAGTATCATGAGTTCATGACTGCCACCTCATGGCCTGCCCACTGACCCAACCTATGCCACCACTGCGACTGCTGTTGCTACATCATGGCCAAAGTGGCCTGCCCACTGCTCTCGCAGTGCCTTGCACAGCACAGTGAAATTTAGTGTACTTCACAATGGGGGAGACAGGGTCCCTTCCTCCTCCTGGAGCCCATTACGATGCAGAGTCACAATGCGACCCTGCCCCACTCACCCCTGGCAACAGCAGTTCATTCAGCGGACAGGCCATTAGGCTGCAGTGGTGAATGCACCAAGACAGTGTCTTGGGCCCTCGGATTACAGCTCTGAACCCAAGATGGCAGGAGGCAAGGGCTTCCTTGAACACAAATGTACCAGAACAAAGGTGGAATGCTGTTGCTGTGCAAAGGCAAGTACAGGGGCACTTCGCTCCCACACTAAGTCTCTGGCCATCGCTACTGCCTCTTCAGCCCGCCTGCACTGCCCCATCTTGCCGTGTCGAGTTGGCCATGCCCACTCAGTCACATGACATCCCCCAGCCCCGCCTACCCAGCCAGTCATTAGGGAGATCAGATTGTTAAATTATTTGAACTGCATCACTGATCTGGGCCAAGTTTTCACCAGCATTTCTGTTTAACTTTTCCTTCATATCTTGAAAGAAGGGAATGGTGTTTTCTTTTCATATTGTTGCCCAGAAAAATGTTCAGCTTTGGTTTATGTATCCAATTTGCTTTCCAGACCAATTCTATCACTGAAACATTTTTGTTTATGTTTATTGGATTTATATATTGCCCTACTCCCGAAGGACTCAGGGCGGTGAACAGCCACAAAATAAAACACATATATACAAAATTTAAAAGCAGAATAAAACCGAATTAAACCATTTGGCCCAAGACAAATTTAAAACACCCCAGTAATTTAAAAACAGATTAAAATTTACATTTTAAAAAGGAAAAAAAGGGAAAAGATTAGGACATAAAAAGGTCTTGAGAGCGCGACGGAAGGTACACAGATCCAGGATCCTCCATATCTCCGGGGGGAGCTCGTTCTAGATAGTAGGTGCCCCCACAGAGATTGCCCTCCCCCTAGGGGCCGCCAGTTGACACTGTTTGGCCGACAGCACCTGGAGGAGCCATTCTCTATGAGAGCGTACTGGCCGGTGGGAGACTATTGGTGGTAGCAGGCGGTCCCGTTAATAACCAGGTCCTAAGCCATGGAGCACTCTAAAGGTGGTAACCAAAACCTTGAAACACACCTGGAAGACCACCGGGAGCCAGTGCAGCTCGCGCAGGCTGCACTCTGCACCAGTTGGAGCCTCCAGGTGCTCCTCAAGGGGACCCCCCATGTAGAGAGCATTGCATTAGTCCAGGCGGGAAGTGACAAGAGCATGAGTGAATGTGTGTAAGGAGTCCCGATCCAGAAAGGGATTTGCTGTATTAATACAGCTCTTATGCAGAGAGAAGAATGGGCATGGGACATTGTTTACTCTTTATAGCAGGTCTGTCAAACTTGCGGCCCTCAGGCCGAATGCATCACATGCTGGCCACACCCATATCTGGTTTAGCAAAAGGGGAAAAAATCACGGTACGTCACGTAACGACACCATGACAACAGGAGTTTGACACCTCTCCTTTAGAACTTTTGGTGGCTTTCACCACTATTGATTATAACATCATTTATAATCAATTATAACATTATAACAAAAATAATTGGTATTTTTTTTCAAAAGAAAACTTATGTTATTTTAAATGCCACTGCTTGTCTAGTTCTGAGCATCTCCTCAGATTGTTCACTTTCCTCTTATCCCCTATGTCAGTGATGGCAAACCTTTTAGGCATCTGGTGCCTAAACTGCAAGGTGTGAACACACACATGTGCACGCCGCACACATGCACATGCATGCCACGCATCCACCCGTGCTCTGCCCAAACTGCAAGGCATGGGCGCATGTGTGTGCACGCCACGCATGCATGGCAGAGACCCAAAGACCAGCTGGCTGGTGGGACACGTGCCATAGGTTTGCCACCACTGCTCTATGTGTTTCCTGAAGTCAGGCAAGGTCAGCAAGATTTGCTACCTGCTCATGTTCACATATATTATAGAGGAAAGAACTGGACCTAGATAGCTTTGGTATCTATGGCCTAATTATCTCTATATTTTAGTGAATCTAATGTACAGCAGACTCGTAGCTACTCCCTGAGAGCATTTACTTTCCTAACAAGGTGAACAATCCCCAATAATGCTGTGTGGAATAAATGTGAATAGTCTGTTAATAAAAGTAATGCATGTTATTTTCATATTATTTAGCCCCCTATATATTCTCTCTTTCCCCTCCCTTCCATCTCTCTGTCTCTCTCTCTCTCTCTCTCTCTCACACACACACACACACACACACACACATGGGAAATAAAATTCAAAACAAAATTTATGGTAAGTGCCAATATGTTCAAAGGTTGATAAACAACTATTGAGCATCTACAGGCAGAATAGGACACAATCCTTTCCAGTATCTGCAATTTCCAGCATTGATTCTGCTGCTGTATGAAAGTTTAATATTGGAGCGGTCTGTGCAGCCTTGTGCATCTACTTTTAATGAGTGCTCACATTAGTGGCATGAACTTTAGACTAATTATTGTTTTAGATGCATTTTAGTGCTATTTCATTTCCTAACTTTAGTCTCTGATTCCTTTAAAAACACTGTGTTCATTGAACATCCTAGTTTATTTAATGCTTTTGGTCAAGTATTCATTTGTTTACTATTCATTATTCCTGGTAAGGTGAAGGTTAATATTTAGTAAAATAATAATTATAAATATATTAAATAGCATGACATTCATTCTATAGCACATATTCTTTCGCTAAGAGGATAAAAGAACAATGGGTTTGTTTATATTTGTTGAAAATAGGGTCAGAAGCTGCTTTCCTTTCCTTTCCTTTTTCTTTTTCTGCTTTGATTTCCACAGTATTTTTCTTCTTTTTCTTCTTCTTTCTTTTTTTATATTAATTATTCACTTTTATCTTTTATGCATGTAAAAATGCTCAATAAAATTAATTTTAAAAAAGATAATATCACACAGTTTTTATCTCTATCAAAAGATCTCTTTCTGTCGAACTTGCAGTTTGGTGAGATTCAATCATTTTATTTGTCCCTATCAGCAGCTTGTGAGAATATAGTATCAGTAAGGAAAAGAATGGGTTATGGTAATATCTCCCCCACCTTAATCTATCTACTTGTTATGAAGTGGCAGTTCAGTTGCTGTTTATGCTATTTCTCTCTTTTTTATTCATCATTGGATTTATTTTTGTTGTCACTTATCATGTTGAGTTATTATCGTTAATGTACATAAGTAGACTAGCTACAGTAAATAGTCTTATGTACAGTTATTGACTATGAATCCACAAATGTTATGTTAAGTGGAATTCTGGTTTCATGCCCTTCTCAAAAAAACCCAACTCAGTAACAAATCCAACCATCAGTATTTAAAAAATAAATTTCATTGGGCTAGACAACCATTCAATCAAGCTCACTATATATTTTATGTTATTATTATTTTTAAATATATATATTTACAATGAAGCTTCCAAGGTTTTGAATTTCTAAAGAGATGCAATGAACTCACTGGCAAACCATAGAGTTTTCCCCTAAACAAATACTCATCAATGCTTTTCAGTTTGAAAGCAGTGATTTGTTGCCTGGTTGAAGAAGAAAACAGAACAATAGAAGGATCATTCAAATTTCCAAACCTTATAGCAAAATTATATTAAACATCACACTAGAGCTAAAAAGCTTGCAAAGCCAGCTGTCAAGCTGATGACAAATATCATGTGTAGAGACAAGGCAGGATGAGCTATTGACAAAATTCCCTTGTCAAACAGCAGTACTCAATGTTGCAGTGTTGCATACAATCAACGGCAGATAATACAGACGAGCAATTACTAGGACATGTGCACAGTAGCAAATATTTTGCATTACATTTGGACAAAACAATGCACTGACATGCAGAGCATAAATAAACTCTTGGCCTATGTGTGGCATATAATTAAAGGAGAAGTGGAAAAAGCTGTCTGCTTATCATCAAAATTAGATTTAGTGAAAAGATTTTTGGTTTGGTTAACTACTCTTTTGAAAGCCATAATTTGAGCTGAAATATAACTTGAAAACCTTTAATTTTAAAATAAGTTATAATGAAAATAAAATAACTATTGAGCAGTAGATTAAACTGAAGTTCATGTTGCTACTATGAATGCATTAAAAGTATTTATCCATAAAGATGCCCACAGACATCTTGGATAGATCGACATGCTCACAACTTTGTCCAGTTCTGTCTACAACATTGCATGAATAGAAATGCCCACAGCTATTGATGACTACCGTCTTTCCCCGAAAATAGGACATGTCCCAAAAATAAGACCAAGCCTGATTTTTGGGGTGGGCGTAAATATACACCCTTTCCCGAAAATAAGCCGTCCAGCAAGTGCGGCCATTTTTGCCATGGATTGCAGCCACTTCTGCAGCAGGAGGCCAAGCGATGCATCCCATGTGCTTCATAGCGGCCTTCTAAAGGGTACTGTAGCAGCAACTATCCACAATTTTTTTTAGCCTTATTTCGTCCCGACCGTATTGGACCATGCAGGTCAGGATGAAATAAGGATTAACAAATTGTGGATAGCTGCTGGTATGATACCCTTTGGAAGGCAGGCATGTGGTGCGAGTCTCCTGCTGCAGAAGTGGCTGCACCCGAAGAGTGCTTTTGGGAGAGAAGGCAAAGGGGAAGTGATTCCTTGCAAACTCCCACCCTGCTTTGCCTCTCCACTGGGCAACTCCCAGCAGCCCCAGACGCCCAAAGCCCGTGCCCGCCTGGCTCCCTTTTCCACAGTGCCCAGCTCTTTATTGAGGGAGGTGAGGGAGAAGCGAGAGGCATGGAGCAAGACAGGGCTCGCTCTTCTTGCCATCTCTTCTCCCCCTCACGCCGGGCATGGCAGGGTTTCCTGTCCCTGCCCCAATTGGATGCAATTGGGAATGGCAAGTGGGGAGGGCTAGGGCTAGGGCTAGGGCTAGGGAGATGTGAAATATGTCTTGCCTGCCTTGTAGCTCCGTTGTGTGTCTTGCTGTTGTCTTCAGGTAAACAACTGTTGGGTAAAATAAACCTCGCAAGTTACCCTACAATGTGTTTGCCTGCAGACAACAGCGAGACATGTGACGGAGCTACAAGGCAAGTAAGACACGCATCTCGTGTCTCATGTCTCCCTGGCCCCTGGCGAGGTGGGGGGAGAAGAGACAGCAAGATGCATCTTGCTTCTCCCCTGCCCCACATGACATCCCCCTCAATAAAGAGCCAGGTGCTGTGAAAAAGGGAGCCGGGCGGGTTCAGGCTTTGGGCGTCAGGGGCTGCTAGGGGTTGCCTGGCAGAGAGGTGGGAGCGGGGCGGGAGTTTGCAGGCAAGGGGAATGGATGAATAGATGGGAAGTGGGCAAGTGCCTGGTGAACAGCTGACAAGCGGCTGTGTTGCGCTGCCACAGCAATGCAACACAGCAGAAGCCATGAGGTAGCCACACTCGTTGTCTCCTGCACCTCCAAAATAATAAGATCCCCCCTGATAATAAGGCCAAGCCCTTATTTCCGGGTTCAAAAAAATATAAGATAGGATCTTATTTTCAGGGAAACATGGTACATCCAAGTTGGAAGTGGTTTGCCCTTCTTCTGGAATGTTTTTCAAATTGGCACTGTACCGTCCAGGTATTATCCATCCTCAGTCTTTTATCTGAGGACCAAGATTGTTGGGGGCAATATGCTGTCTCTGTAAACCACTTAGAGAGGGCTGTAAAGCACTGAGAAGCAGCATATACAGTAGTGGCCAAAATTGTGGAAACCTCTTGGGAAAAGTGTAATTTTGAGGTTTGATGGCTAATAACTTAATCAAGAATATAATGCTTTTCAATCTTTGTTTGAGAGATAAAAGTGGCTTTTTTGTTGTTGTTGTTGAATTCTAGATTTTAGGCCAAATTCTTGCAGTCTGTGCCGAACAGTCCTTGCACTCAACTTCACATTACATTGCGCCATTTCATCTTATATGCACCAAGATGATTTTCTTATGTCACATAGGCACAGTCTCTTAATTCTTCTATCATCACTTGCTGTTGTGCACCTTTTCCTGCCTTTATTAGTGTGGTTTTGTAGTGACTGAGTCTCCTTATACCTCTTCAAAAACTTAGAAATGCCACCTTTGATTAAGTTTCTACCAATTTTTCTTCCAATTTCTTTATAACTGTAGCCTTGTTCACTTAATATTATTATTTTACATCACTTTCTGGGTGACCAGTCAACTCTTTGCACCACTACTTTAATTTTATTACATTTTATAAGCTCACTATGAAAAACCTAACCAACTTGATAGTGATCACATAACACACTGACAAATGTCCTCCTCTCAGCTTCAATACCTGACATCAATAACTGATTGATATTGTGATGTGATTGGCTCATACCTAAAACAAGATGACACCTGATTGGCTCTCTAAACACTCATCTAAACACTGATTGGCTACAATCAGATGAAGGAAAGCTACCTGATATCAACCTAAGCAAGTTATGCTTCCTTTTTCTGGTTATTTGGCTATATCTTTTCATAGAATACAGATAATTGAACAAATCTTGTTGCATTACATTCTTGATTAAATTCTCTTTCCATTGATATATAGTTTTATGATACTACTCCAAAACAAAGTGGTGTTATTAATCATCAAACTTCAAAAATACACTTTTCCCATAAGGTTTCCACAATTTTGGCCACTACTGTAAATCTAAGTGCTATTGCTATGTATCCCAATATGATACAGAACCACCCCTGCTTGGCTTCTAAGCCCAAACAATATTATTCCAAGTGCTGCTATCGTTAAATTTATTTTTTTCCAAAATCTGGAGCTTCGAGGGTTTTTTTTTTAATTTAAAGACTAAGATCACACCAATATTTAATATTATTTAATTGTCTAGCCAGTCAAAAATATTCTGATGACTGAGACAGCATGTAAGGGTGATAAATAAATCAGCTTATTTCATACCCTAGACCAGGGGTGTTAAAGTCAAGGCCCAGGAGCAAGAGCCGGCCTGCAGGGTGCTTAGAGCTGGTCAGTGGGGCAACCCTGAAAACAGTGAAAGACCGGCCTGCAGTGCCTCTGCCAACGAAAACAGAACTCAAGAGGGCTGCATGCAGACTTCCTGAGCTCTGTTTTCGCTGGCAGAGGGTTGCAGGAAGTCATCACAGCCGAAAATGGAGCTTGCGAGGGCTGCGAGTGGCATTTCCAAGCTCCATTTTTGCTGGCAGAAAGTTGCAGGAGGCTGTCACAGCTGAAACAGAGCTTGGGAGCCTGTTTTCGCTGTCAGAGCACTTGGGCCATCAAAGGCACCATTGACACGAGTGATGTTGACCTGGTTACATCCATCCACCCTGGCCATGCCTACCCTGGCTGCTTAAGGTTAAACACAACCCTGCTGCGACTCTCAATGAAATCGAGTGACACCCCTGTTCTAGACAAAGGTCTGATATCTTATTTATGAACAGGCCAGAAGAATATTATTGAAAAATAAAAATATTGGATCTTTCATAAAAATATGTTTAAAAATAAATTTCTTCTTATCAACGTACATGAGGATTCAAAATATTCTAAAGCTATTTTTTGATTGAATAGTTCAGCTGATGATGAGTTTCCTGATTAAGCACCTAAAACACATTTTGAGCCTCAAACCAAAAGCCATACCACAATATAGGTTTTTGCCAGCATTTCTTGATAATCTCCATAACAGGGAGTGGGAAATGTTCTCTGTTCTCAATTGATGTGAAATTATTATGGATGTCAAAGTTCTCCTTCCATAATTACACCGATGCTGTATGTTAGGAGCCTCAAATAACTTTCAAGCATTTTACTTGAAGGATGAACTTCTTCTATTTAAATCTATTTTAAGTTTGGCAGTCTCTCAAAGCTTCATTTTCTGTGAACCAGCTACATCATGAAATCTTTAAAAATCTTGCTGCATTGTTTTGTACATTAATTCAGCTTTACCAATAAGATATCTTCTGTTTGCCTGGGACTACAAATTCCACATCTGGTTCTCACTGTCTGAAAACACCCCAAAATAAACATATCTCCAAAGCCTTAGATTACAAACTTCAGTCACCTGGAACAAAGGCTTGCAACTCAAATCTGTGTATATGTAGAAAATATTACATTGGCTTGCTTGTCATAAATCAAGAAACTATACTGCTTGTCACAATGGGATAATACTGTCTTCATATCATTTCCCAAACCAACAAACAAGAATAATACAAAATTATTTTCTGAAAGACACCCAAGACTTTATTAGTAAATCCTGACTATTATTCAAAGATCAACAGAATCTGGGAGTGATGTGTTTAGAAAGTCATTCTTATTTATGTAATATTTATACTAGATTTTGGAATGAAGTATATGTCTACCCTAACATTAAGAATGCTATTCTGCAGTCTTGTACATATTTTTCAATAAACTCCACTGAAGATAACAGGACTGATGTCAAATGAACAAGCACAGGAATGTACTGTTTAATATCACTATCTCTAATCTGAACGATCAGATCTGAAGGAGTCATACTATTTCTTTTTGCTTAGCAAATCTTAATATCAAAAGAATCTAAGAAGGCATTTTCAATGAAATAAATCATAAAAATAAGAGAAGGATAAACTTCTCATCATTTTCAATATTAGGAAAACACACAAAATCCCTGCAATGGGTACACATATTTTGGATATGAATGCATACAATTTTGTTATGTCTGTGTCTTGTTACGTTTGGTTTCTTGTAACAAGTAATCCTATAGATTTTATGAATGAACATAGAAATCCGAATACATATCTCCAAATAATCTCTAAATGATTCAGAAGAGAGTGTTTTGAAAGCAAGTGCAGAGGCTTAAGGTTCATTTTAATAAGAGTTTTACTTTTTTTAAAAAAAGATTTATGGTTAAGAATATGTTTGTGCATGTATGTTAACTTAGACAACAATTTATCTACCGGTTGTACTTCTTAAAGAAATAGAAAAATTATATAAAATAGTCTCATCCACAGCTAAATCATAAGATTTTTTTCAATCATAAAATATTATCTGGTGGTATCTTGTTAATTACCTAGCTAACGATGTCCTATTTCACTGGAATATTTGTGAAAGGAAAGTAAGCAGGATTTAAGCCTAAGGGCAGTCTTTAATAGACTCATAACAAAGATAGCAATAAAAAAAAGACTTATTGCAAAAATTGATTGAGTACCATAGCATATATAGTATGTTTCAGCAGGGCAACATCCACATTTTAATAATTTATAGTACAGATAACTTACTAGTCCAGATAATGGGAACAGCCGTAAAAGAGCAAAGCTGAAGCCAGCAAGCTGCATAGCAAAAGAAGATAATTATCCAATAAATTGCACTTGTTCTGCTTTGTCATATGCCCTTGATGAATGTGTCCGTAAAACTTAAGCATGTGCTAATTTTAATGTCTACATATTTTCCCTTCTTACAGAAAGAGTTTAGAATATGCTGCAAGATCACTTTTGAAACCAAGGAACACCAGGCTAACCTGAAGATTTTGCATTTTTCTTGTTTGCCTGTTCTAATTGCCAATGGTAACCTTAAGGAGTACTAATTCCTTTCCTAATGGGAACATTTGCATTGCAGCTATGTTTCTTGGCAACGCAGCCATGTAATAACATGGCTGTCTGCAGTATGGGGTTTGCTTCATCCATCAACTTAAAATGAGTTCTTAGAGCAGTTTCTATATCAATTCACAGTACAATGATGTCTCAAACTCCCACCTCTACTCCAAACATAATTTACCAGCAGAATGGCTTTCTGAATAAATGAAAATTAAATTACAGGTCTGTTCACAATACCAAAACCTATTAGAGGTAAGGCTGAATTGAACAAGAAGTACAAAATTAAAAATAACCCCATCTGAATTGCCTTTGTCCCATTACTTCTTTTATCCTGTTGGTGTTTGTGATTTGCAAGTGCAAGTTTAGGTATATGGACTTCAATGCAACAGTTCACAATAAACAAACATAGATTAAGGAAACATAGCTTTTAACTAAATGTTAAAAAAAATAATGGCATCCCCCCCCCTTTCTCTCACACACACACGCGTTTGTATATATGTGTATTATATTTCTATCTTTATTTCTACTCTCTCACACACAGCAATTTTTTTTACTTAAAGATGCTTGCAAATGTTTATTTAAATCTATTCTTTTTCTGTTAGCAAAGGACTAAGTGTATTATATAACACTTAAGCATTTACTACATTTTGTGAAGATCCCAAGGTTTATCTGGGATTCTGTCCAAATCCAATCAGCTATTCACACCATCTCTTTCTCAGAGAGTTAAATCCATATTTCCAGCTCAGAGATTTCTTTTTTGCTCACACTGCTTTATCTTCCCAGGGGATAATTCAACTCAATCTAACCCTTGTCTTTAAATATTTTCTAATCCAGCAGGGTTGCCCAGTCAGGCTAAGGTCTTGACTACCATTCTAATTATTTCGGGGGGGGGGGGGAGATTCCATTTTTCTTCACATCTATCATATGGTATCCATAGCATTCAGCAACCAATTCCATAGTTGTGCAAAGCATTCCTTCAGTTAAATGCCTCACTTTATTATAATCTTCCTCTACATGAGCAACAAATAATATATAGATTCTTACAAACAGGATTGCTGTGGGGGATATTAAATTGTACAGAAGAGAAAGAAGCAAGCTGTAATTTCCTGATGACCCTGATAACAGAACCCAGGTGGTTGTCTTTTCCTTCCGGTGAAAGGACATTGTTCATGTCCGAAGGTATTAGAATAGGCATAAAGTCTACTTAGAAACATTGAATTTCAAGACAGTGAGGCAGCTGATAGAAAGTCTGGCTGGTTCTTATCAGATGCTACATTCTGATTTTAAAGGTCATGCTGTAATTTACATTGTCTTTGTATGTCTTACATATCATTTCAGAAACTGTATAATGTGAAACCATGTTGGATTTGGGGTTCTTCTGTGTTCCATGTCTAAGGAGTTTAGAGATCTCTGTAGCTGTGCATGCCCACAAAAGATACTTGGTTGCATCTATCTTCAAATACTTTGGTCCTAAATTAAATAAATAAATAAAATAATCTAAATAAAAAAGATACAATAAACGTTCTCACATTTATCAAATACCTGCTGAAAAATAAAAAAATCTCACCTGTACAACTACTACCTGGTAAACACACACACACACACACACACACACACACACACACACACACACACACACTTACACTTTCCAAATTCTGCTCCTTTTTACTCTCATATCAAATTCATTTCACTTTTGCTCTTGACAGTCCAAATTCTGCCAAATAGATTCCCAGTCAAATTTAACAAACGAATCTCTCTGTAGTTTTTGTGTGTGTGTTTTTGCTACTCTCATCTTTATTAGAGGAACAATAACAATATTGTTCCAAATGTCAGGCATAGTTGCAGGATTTCACATATAAAACTCATTATTGATTTGTCCATCATTATCAAGTACTGCACTGAGTATACAGAAATGTTAACCACAATTTTCCTACCTTTGTTCACATCAGCAACAGCCTGGATAACATCGGGTCATACTTTCTCATATGCACTTTAGTTCTTTTGTTACTTGCATATATTCATCAACTCTCCTTCATAAGATCTGATTACCTTTTATAAGATCTATGATACCCTTTATCTTATGTTCACAGTTGCATAAATTTGCCTTTTGTTTCATTTTATGTTTATTTTGTACAATATTTTTAAAAGTATTTTATCCTACCCTTATTATTTTTATAAATAACTCAAGGTAGTAAACATGTCTAATACACCTTCATCCTCCTATTTTTCCCACAACAACAACTTTGTATGGTGAGTAGGGCTCAGAGAGAAAGAGGGAATGGCCCAAGGTCACCCAACTGCCCTGAGCAGGACTAGAACTCCCCGTCTCCTGGTTTCCAGCCTGATGCCTTCACCACTAGGCCAAACTGGCTCTTTTTACATTCCATATCAATAATTTTCCACATACCACAGTTGTTGCCAAATGGTCTTGGATGGCCCTTCATACCACAGATATTAATCTGTGCAGAATAACAGATGCAGAATTATGTTACTAGACCCAGGTGCACCAATGCTACCTGAATCTTTTTCAATATGAATACAAGCCGTATGAGTGCAATATCAGTTCCTGAGGCTGCAGATTGTGAAACTATCTGAATAACAAATGTTTTATATGAATTTCCAGTTGACTTTGAACAACCATGTTCCTGTTTTGCATTCCTGCTATCTATTTTCTGCAAACCTGAATTACCTAGTACTCAATTAGTAAACTGCTGGTTTTGTAATACATTCCATGTTCTTGTTTTATTTTCACAAAACATTATTGCAACTGAATTGTGTACAGATAGTCTTCAACTTACAACAGTTCATTTAGTAAT
This sequence comes from Coluber constrictor foxii, assembly GCA_038048745.1. Lineage (NCBI taxonomy): Eukaryota > Metazoa > Chordata > Lepidosauria > Squamata > Colubridae > Coluber > Coluber constrictor. The sequence continues at coordinate 138,182,058 of CM075961.1, read as the reverse complement.
CATTCAAAGTTACAACGGCACTGAAAAAAGGTGACTTATGACCATTTTTCACACTTACGATGGTTGCAGCATCCCAATGGTAACATGATCAAAATTCAGATGTTGACAATTGACTCATATTTATGATGGTTGCAGTGTCCTGGGGTCATGTGATTTCCTTTTTTGACTTTCAGCCAAGCAAAGTCAATGGGGAAGCCAGATTCATTTAACAACTGTGTTACTAACCACTGCAATGATTCACTTAACAACTGGGGCAAAATTAACTTAACAAATGGCTCATTAGCAACATAAATTTTGGGCTCAACTGTGGTCATAACTCAAGCTCTGCCTATATTAAACTAATACTATAATAGCATACTGAGACTTTATTTATTTTGGACTAAAAGAGAATAAATAAATAAATAAATAATTTATATAGTGACATTTCTTCAACTCACTATCCTATAGATATATTATGTTACAATGATACCAGTTGGGATAGTGGGAATTCTAGTTTAAGTAATAAGTTATTAATGCATCCCAATCTACTCAGCGAAATAAGACCTTAACATCTAGTTTTGATATTTTTGCACTATAGTAATAATACTGCTAGCACAGCAGCATCAGCAATAAACAATATATAAAAATCAGATCCTGTGCATCTTTGTTTTAAAATTCCTTCAATTATATCCTGAATCTATGACCTGCCATAAATTTCTACAATCTAAATGTCTAAATAGTTTTTTAAAAGATAATTTGGGAAATGGGAAATTTTATTGTTTAGAAAATATCCAAAGCAAGAACATTCAACATACATAGACAAAAATACCAACATGTTTATCTTAAGATGAGAGTATCATCTAATATTGCAGCAGTAATTTGTCAAATGTAGGATGAACAGGGTTTCTAGCTTTAAGGGCAACACTGGAAACAAATTACATGCTGAGAGACTATATCTATTTTCCATATTTAATAACCATAAACAATTTTAAAGGGTTTGCATGAACATGGACAGCAGCAAACCACAATTGATGTACAATGATGCATGTATGATGCATTAGCCTTTTTCTGCTAATTTTTCAACCAAATATGGAAAAACATAAATCAGTCCCTTTTAATGCTAAAAGGTAGGTTTAAAACTTTTAGCCTGGGTGAAGAGAACTATGAAACTAATAATCCTAGTTCATGTGAATATACAAAGGAAATAAAATACATTACTTTCTTAATATGAAAATAGTAACCATGAGAAAATATATGCATCCTTGAGACAACAAGAGTGAGAAGGAATTTAATTTGCTGATCTCCTTGATAAAATCCCCAACTAAGATCTCTAAATCCAAGAAACTGGGGAGGGTCCCTTCAGATTTGTCATATCCTCCTTTCTTCTGCAGATTCAGTTGACGCTTACCTGACCATTACTTTCCTCCTGTCTTCCAGCATCATTCCCACATACCATTGCACAAAGATAGCTAATATCTATCAAGGATTTCTGAAAATTGTAGCTTCAACTTTTCTGCCAGGGAGACAGGTCGACAAGGTGCAATTACAGTAGGCTCAACTATTTTGGTAATCACATAAAGTTTGGGGAGGGGGTCGGAAAAAATCATCTTATGGTCACATTCTGCTAAAAACCCAGAGGTTGATGACTTGATTTTAATCTTTACTACAAGAATTGTTTGTTCTTTGGTCTTTACTACAAGAATTGTTTGTCAGCAGTACTTACACAGGATAGAAATATTGTTAAAATGGTCACAATGTGACAATCTAGCTGGTACATCTTTATATTATTTTGTTTCTAGGACACTTCCAGTATTAATGTCCCTCAGGCAAAATTTAATTGTATGCATGCTTCATTTAAATGCAAATAAAATGTGACCCTTTTTCTTCCCTATGGGAACTGTGGCAGCCTGAAGCAGCACTCTTGGCATACCATTAAATGTGATTCTGGTGACAATAGTTTGTTCACAAGTTGGATTAATGTAGCCAAATATTATGCATCTTTATTCTGTATCTATTTGCACAGAGTTTAAAGGAACTTCTTCCAAGCATGTGTATCCCTGATTGTAGCCCTAGAGCAGAACCCTATATACATCTATTCAAATGTCCCATTTGAATATTTTCAGATAAGTGTGTATACCTGTAGTACTGAATCCTTAGTGAAGAGTGGCAAAGGAAGCAAGGAACTGAAACAGTATGTCATCTGCAACTTTCTAAAATCTATAACTTATCCCAGCAAGGAGGAAAAATAAAACTGGCAACTCAGTGGTAAAGCATCTATTTTATACAAGATTGGATTCCTGGCATCTCCAAGAGAACAAGAAATACGATGAACAAAAGAGCTCCTGTGGGTTAAAGCCAGCGGAGCTCAACTGGATGAACTAGAGATCTGATTTTAAGATAGGATAATTCCTTATGTTCCTATAGAAAGTACAGTTAGGGTTTTTTGTTTGTTTGTTTGTTATTCATTTTAGCCAGGTGCCTTGATTTCAACAAAAAGGAACCTATTAGCTCCAGACTACAAAGGTGAAGACCTCTGTCCTAGAATCACCTAAAGAAATAAATAACCCTTGCATTCAAGGTTGTCATTTACCTCTTCCTGAAATGATCCATCTGAGAAGTGTGTGTGTGTGTGTGTGTGTGTGTGTGTGTGTGTGTGTGTGTCTTTAGCCAGGTTCTTCCTGCGTAAATCAAGATTTTTATGCAGCCCTAGTTCAGTGAAATCACAATCCACTAATTTCTAGGCTTCTTTTTTTTTTTCTTCTGGCAGCCAGGAGATCCTTTGCTGCAGTCTCCCAATGGGCAGCAAAGGGTCTGCTGGCTGCCAGAAGAAAAAAGAAAAAAGAAAAAAAGCCTAGAAACTAGTGGATTGTGATTTCACTGAACTAGAGCTGCATAAAATCTTCGTTTACGTAGGAAGAACCTGGCTAAAGAGAAATACACACACACACACACACAGAGAGAGAGAGAGAGAGGGAGGGAGGGAGGAAGAGAGGGAGTGAGTTTTGGTGTATTCAGGTCTTTTCCTGTGTAAGTTTGAGAGTATCTTGGCTACGTTTCGATGAGGTCCCACTCGTCATCTTCAGGCTGGAGTCTTCGGCTTCATGCTTGTGCGAGGAAAGTGTGATCGGAGCTGCCGTTTCTCTATAAATACTGGCGGGGAGGGATGGGGTGCTGGCTTTGATGCTGTGAGAGGGTTGGTTGCTGTGTTGTTACATCTTGATTAGTTGATGGAGTAGATTTTTGCAGGTTAGCTGTTTTGTAACATTCTGTGTGGGTGAGCTCCTTGATGTGTGCCCATTAGTCTTTTGTGTTTTAACGACCTGGGTAATGGGCTGTGTGTTAACATCCTGAGTTCTAGTATTGTGATATTCTGAGTTTTTTTATGTAGTATAATGTCCTGAGCAGATGGCTGTGATGCCACATCCCAGGCTTTGGTTTGGTTCCGAGTTTGCGGTCTTGCCATGTGTTCATGGCGTGTGTCAGTTTGCTTTGTGTGGGGATCGGAGGGGGGTGCAGCAGCTGGTGATGCTGCCGTGGTCTGGCTTCTGGATGGTGGTTGTATTTCGTCTATGGGATGAGTTTGAGTTTGAATCTGGTAAGGATGATTGGTGGTGATGTCATGTGTTATCTTGGGTCTGGTGTTAATCTTCGTGGCTGGGACTTTTCTGTTGACTAGGGCTAGTTTCCAGATGTCCAGTAGGCAGGAAGTATCATCACGTTTATTCATGTTATGGAAGTGTTTCCTTATTTCGATGACTTCCATGATTATTAAGCAACTGTAGAATTCTGGTTGCCAAGGGATATTGGCCCTTTGTTGCATTGGATCCTCATTCCTAAACTAGTGCACAAATGTTCACTTTCAAATGCAACTACATAATTCAAATTATATTCTCATTTGTACCTCATCAAAATGATATGCAGAGCAGTGGGCATCTGTCCAGACCACCTATGGTCTAATTTACATATACCCCTAAAACATAACATGATTTGTTTCTGTTTAGTATAAGAAGCACACCCACCCATCTTAACTTAATCAGATGAATAAATCTGACTTGTTGAACAAAACTAATGTATCTATATGCATTGATGTAGCATTTTTTCACATAGTCCAGAAGTTACTGAAGCAACCCTTTTCAAGTAGTCCAGCAGTGCAGTGTAGCAAATTCATTAAACCATTTAAATGTTTAGCTATTTATGTAATAGCATGACATCTTCAATTAGGAGCTTCACATCTTTAATTAGTTAAATGTTTTCTTCCTCACACATACAATTGCTGTTGTTTCTTTTTTTTAAAAAAATTGTATCTGATAGATACATTGCCTTCCATATTTCATCCTATTTACAAATTTACTGACCCTCAAAATCCAATATCGATCTTAGGTTTACTTTGATCAATACTAATCTGTGTGATAAATTAGACTTTGCATTGACCTCAGCAAAAGTCGTGGAATACATAGAAGTAAAGCAGAACAAAATATATTTAATTAGAGACAAGTACATGTTTGTGTTCTCCCTCCTAAGAACTTAATGTGAAATGACAATTATTTTAAAAGCTAAAACATAAATTTAATTCTCATAATAGTACCAAGTCCTTCCTCTCTACTCTTCTGATGTAAATAAGCTTTCATCACACTGGATGCAGCTAAAAAATGGGCATTTAATTTTCATCAAACTATTAATGTGCCTTATCTCTATTCTTCTGATTTAAATAAACTTTTGTCATATTGGATCCAGCTAGCTTAAGAAAAAGAACATTTAATTGTGATGAAGCTGTTAATATCTATAATTGTCCTCCCTTAAGAAGATTTTTTCTTCTTTTTTCTATAAAGAAACAATATCTTACTAGTTAAAAATTAACTCAGCAAATGCTGAATTAACCCTGACATATTTCCAAATAGAGAAAGGGCATAATGGCTATTACCACTATGCTAATACATGATGTGAGATACAGTAGTTCAAATTCAGAATCTTCTGATATCTTAACAAATGTATTATCACATAAATTTCTGTAATCCCAATCTGCTTCATCAAATGTATGGAGTACAACACAGAGAGCAAAGTAAAAGGTATGATGAAAAGAGAAGCAAGAATTACTTATCAATAATGATAATTTACAAGCAGTAATTATGTATAACACAAACCCATTGCGCTAGCATCCGACAATCATGTATATTGTGAGGAAAAATGTGGTCTCTATTTAATCCATAGCAAATTATGTTAAATCTCCCGAGGAAAGGTAGCTCAGCTGTTTTTGGTATAGAATCAGTTATTTGGTCATTGATTGGAATGGCCATTGTCACTGATCTTAAAGTCAACAAAACAGTATTCCAGCTGTTGCTTGCTATTGCTGTTGTTTGGATGTTGACAGCTAAATCTCCCTATTCCAAAACAGGGCTAGAGGCATCACTGTCTTCTCCTCTTTAGTACCATTGCAAAATTCTTTCTGCTCAGAATAGTACTATTCTTCCTATATGGCTACCAACCACAAATAAACACTGGAGCACAGTAATTCATCAGCTCCAATAATCACAATACTAGGATTTATCTTCTCAAATTGCCAAAACTCCAATGGAAATAGTTCTGTATCAATCTCCATCTAGATACTTCCCCTTAGCAAACAACCAGTATATTTTGGCCTAAAGTGATTCTTGGCCAAATTTCAATACTGTTGACCAATGGATCAGTTCAGATTTTTGGTAAAGCCTACTTTTTCTCTCCTTGCAGTGTAGTAATCCTAGGCAAAAAAGAAAAAAAAACCCAAGAGCAGGGTTTCTATCGTTTTGAGATCGTATTGCTTTTTAGATATTTGCACTATGTAATTTGTAAGGGTAAAGTGTGACAAAGAAAGCTGTCCCAGGCTATAAATATATGTACATATTTTCATTATACAGAATGTGAAATAAGCTTTTCAAAGGCTTAGACAATCTGGAATTGTGCCATCTGTGATCTGATCTAAGCATAGTACACAAAATTGTCTGCTACATCTTACCTCTCAACGATTTCTTCAGCTTCAACCACAATACATGGGCAAACAATTGATTCAAACTCAAGGTAGGCCACTCCAAACTCGATTGCAGGAAATACGATTTCAGCAACATAGTAGTCAATGCCTGGAATGCTCTACCCGACCCCATTGTTACAGCCTCAAACCCTCACAACTTCAACCTCAAACTGTCTACCATGGACCTCACTCCACTCCTAAGAGGTCCTTAAAGGGGGCGTGTATAAGCACACCAGCATGCCTACCATCCCTGTCTTACTGCCCCACTTATCTGTACTTACTTCCTTTGTTTATGTTTATGTTTATACCTATATCTGCTGTCTTGTACATGTTTGATGAATGAATGAATGAATGAATGAATGAATGAATGAATGAATGAATGAATGAATGAATGAATGAATGAATGAACATTTTCCTGGAAAAAGCATTCAGTAAGACTTGTACCGAACTGTCAGAGATGTTTAACAATCTCTCTCTCCTCTTAATAGTATAATATTTTACTATATATATTTAGCCTATTTTACTATTTTTCTAGACTTGAAAATAATATATTTTGGGAAGCGCCCCTTGCCCAGATTAAAGTATTATTTATTCTTAATATTATAAAGAGGCATGATGGAATATTTCCCCTAAAGGAGAAATGGAGCAAAATCTTTAAAAAGGCAGAAAGCAGCCCCAGTCTTTCTACCATAAGAAAACAGCCTTAAGCAGAATCTTGAAAAGGCTGGTCTTTAGGAATGGAGATTTTGTATCCATTCAGAAAGACTGAGTCAATCTATTCATAAACTAAGAGACTCCAAATAAGCAATAAAATAGGCAAGGAGCCAAAGTTGACAAGATTGGCTCAGACAAACACTTAGGATTTGCATTTCTCCTTTTGCCTGTAGAGCCAGCCATGACCCCCACATGACCCCACAGGAATCTGGCAACAGCCATTAAAATATTGAAGGGCATATTCTTGGACAGGAACAGGCATCTTAATCACAGCCCTAAAGAACATATAAAAACCCATCTACTCTCAACCCATTTGTCAGCCACCCAGAAACATGTTGCTGTGCCTAGTTTCTGACTACCAAATGAACAAAGACATCATTTCCTGCATCCTGCCTCCATTTTATTTCCAGCGTCTTTCTCCCAGCTTGGAACCATATCGGAATTTTCTTCCAATAATACCAATGGCTATTTGTTAAACAGTAACAACCAAAATTAAAAAATAACTTGAAACTGCATAATATGCAACAATTTGAACTATGAAATCCCATTCCATATAGATGTAATAGAGGTGCTAAAACAATGTGATAGTAGCCCACACTGAATTATCACTTGCAGCATAATGCATAAGAACCATTTATTTAGTTCAAAGCAATAATGTTCTTCTTTAGCAGCACCAAAAAAGCTATTCCATTAGCCAAGTATATAAGTAAACAATATCAAATGTTATATCTGTTACTCAGCCTTTTCACTTCAACCTGTGTGACTGATAGAAATGATCCAATTTATTATGATCCAATTTGAAATGATCCAATTTGTAGAGCACATAAAAATAGCAAGCAAGAAAAATATTTTCAACTAAGCGACTGTTTTCTTATACATCATAAGCCAGATTTTTTTTTAAAAAAATACTAACTTACTATAAACAAGCTATAGGCTAGTTCAAACATTTTCTCAAATATTTTTGGCAATAGGAATAGCTAAACCAAAAACACCAAAAGTATACATTTTTGTTTAGGACATTATGCATCATCATAAGGCTGATTTGAAACTCTAGACCATATAATAAAATATAAGTTAGGATTAACTGTAATAGCTTGAATGAGTCAGCATTGACTTGTAGCATTCTTGTCTTTTGTTGATAAATGGGTCTGAAGCTCATTTTAGAGAAGGTAGAATGACAAGAGATGCTTACACAGCAGTAGTTGCAAAATGATGCATATTAGTAAAGCCAGCCAGAATTAATTACACCTGAAAAACTTTTGGATTTTTAAAAAAAAAATATTTTAAAAAAATACAATTCATGTTAGAACCATTTCTTTGACATAGTTCAGGTATTCTTTTTTACTGTACAATTGGAAATGATTCAAAAGAAGTGCTTTGGATGTTAAATGAGCACAACTTTCTTCTATTTCTTAAAGTAGCACCATTTTTAAACATTGCTTAAAGCTACCATGACTTTAAACATTAACTAACAATAGTTAGTAAATTCCTTAAAACAGCAGAAATACTTTTTCCAAGATTATTGGGAAGCCAAGAAAAAAAATCATGTTCTTTGTGAACATCAAAAAAGTGCATCATGTCAACCTGAAAAAAGCACCTTTTTCGCAAACATTTTCCAGGACTGTCATGCAATTCAAAGCAAATTTGCAGATGTGTTAATGTTGCAGATCAAGCCAAACTCAATTTTGTTTGTTTAATTTATATGCCACCCATCTTGCTAGTTCCAGCAAACTCCAAAATTATCTTCTGGAGATCAAATCCAAAATCCTGAGCAGCCCTATAAAATATGAATAAAGCAAATATTCATTATCTGAAAATAAATTCCAGTAACCTAAAAATACACTTTTGCTGGAATTAGAATTGAACAGCTTTTTTCTGCACTTACTTTCATACATACACACATGGCTAGACTATCACCCCAAAAGTACACTGTCCTAATTCCAAAAGATACACTTTTGCTGGAATTAGAATTGAACAGCTTTTTTCTGCACTTACTTTTATACATACACACATGGCTAGACTATCACCCCAAAATTACACTGTCCTAATTCCAAAAGACCCAGCTTTTAGCAACAAAGAACAACTTGGTACCAATCACAATCTCATATTAGTTTCCAGAATGTTTGACCAATGATTGCCTGACAGTTATAGCCAAAATTTCAGGAGGATATTTGACACAATGAATCTGAGTACACTGTATTTTTGCTTTGGCTCTAGCTTCCATTGCCATAAACAAAAAGCAAGAGGAGTACAGATAGTGCTCAATTTACAAAAATTTGTTTGGTGACTATTGGAAATTACAATGACATTGGGAAAAAATGATTTATGGCTGTTTTTCCACACTCGCAGCATTCCCATGATCAAAATTCAGACAAGATGCCAGCTTGGCAATTAGCATCTATTTATGATCATTTTTTGCAACTTTCTGACAATGAGGAAGCCAGATTCACTTAAAAACCTATTATTAACTTAGCAACTGCAATGGTTTACTTAACAAATGTGGCAAGAAAGGTTATAAAATGGGGCAAAACTCATTTAACAAATGTCCGGTTTAGCAAAAGAAATTTTGGGCATAAAAATTATGATTGGAAGTCAAGAACTACCTGTATTGCACCCAGGGATACCCCCTTTTAGGATTTTCTCAATCTTGGCAAGAATATATGGATTTCATCTGCCACAATGCTGGATGAAAAATTCTGAGACAGAATTCTGCAGAATTTTTCAACTCCCCCAACATGCTATCTAGGGAATTCTGGGAGTTGAAATCTCTCCATTTTAAGAGTTGCCAAAGTTGAGTAGCACTGGCTTAATTTACACTCACCTGGGGAAACATATCACATTCAGTGAGAATTGAAATAAAGTCCACTCCTCAGAATAATACTGTGAGGTTGCAATCTTAGGCACAATATAATCCGGAATGAACCCCATTGAATAGGACAATGCTCATACACTCCACAGAACCTGAATGCTCAGACCAGGCCAACCTTACCTACCACGGCTGGCTGCGTTGGAGAAGTGCTCAAACCTAGCCTGAAGGACCACAGGACGGCAACCCCGCTCTACTATCTCAACGAAAGGCACTCTTATGAAGGAAGACTGCCTCAAGAGACTGTGACAAAACTGAAGCCACGCCCACCTGCCCCCCCCCCTCCCCGGTCATTGCGACAGCTGGAAAAAAACATCACCGCCTGCTCCGGACTTGCCTCCGTCCTTTTTCCCCTTTAGCAGAAGTTGCGCGCGCGCAGTGCGGCAGACTGTACTTACCTCGCTACTGGGGGTCGCTGGGGTAGCTGTTATGTCATCTCTTTTCAGGGGCGCGTTGCTTGCTCACCATAAGATCTTCCCACGAGCCAACTCGGTTTCTATTTCGCCATAGTTTCCCGTCCGAAGGTTCGCCACTCCTCTACTTCACCTTCTTTCTGACCGCCTCGCGCGCGCTCTCTCCCTCCCCAGCCGCAATGCAGCTTCCCCGCAGGACCGGGGCCCAATTTGCTCGTAAGGCTTCTTACCTAACGCATCTTCTGGTTTTACCGTAGTTTCTGCTGCACCATCCGAGGGGATCTGGAAAAAGCGATGGCTGAGATGACAGATCTGTCTGGATAAGGTCGTCGTTGAGTATTTCAGTTTGGGGGTATGATTTAACTTTCTCCCCTCCCCCCACTCTCGGCTCCCGATACCAATCGCTTGTCGCGATCGGCGATTCTAGACTGGCACTGCGAACTCCGCGTTACTAGGAAGCGGGTTGGGTAATAGCGAAGTATCTGGTGGAATGCCAAGAGAAAACCAAGTGATGGAAGTTATATTGAACTTCGGATAACTACCGATAGCTCCATTCTTTGGTCATCTGGCTACTACCTGAATCCAGCGATCTCTCACACACTCACATAATCAAAGATGGGGAGGGCTTGTAGATGCATTTCTTTTGGGGTTGTTGTAGGATGGGGTTGTTGTAAGAATGTATCTCTAACGCTTAGTGTTCTTGCCTGGCTCTAAAACGATCCACTTTTGGTAATAAAGCAGAATTCAAATGGAATCTCTTAATCTGGATTTTCAGATACTTTTAGCAAATAGGGAGAACAGCAACTGTTTTCCCTATCCCAGTTCATCCCTTTCAGTGAAACTGTCATCTGCCCAAAAACAATTCCACGGCTTTATCCTTCCATTGTTCCCATTCCACTAACAGTGCAATGGGAATAAAGATCATGATCTTTTGATGGGAGCCTAGTAAATAGCACTACTTCATTGGTTAGGATTTTTAAACAGGAGCATTTCACACTGCCATCTACTAGATGACTCCAAAATCCCTTCCAACTCTGTTATACTGTTATAACTGTTAAATCTGACATTGATATAAATCGTGAGCCTGGCTACCACACCTAGGCAGGGCAGCATGCTTAATTAAACCCCTTAAAAAAACGTAAATTAGAATGTTAAAGACTCAAGGGACTCTATACTCATTCTATTTCTTTGTGATTCTATGGTTACAACATGAAGGGCTTTCCTTTTACCATTCTCTATTTTTTTATTCAACTTCCCAGTTTTTCCCATGATTCTAGAACTTATTGGTGATCTCCCATCCAAATGGAGATCCAATACTCCCTGGTTATCTTTTAAGAATAGCCAAGAACTGCCACTTAATGTTTATATAAATTAAAAAGCACCCCTCCTGCCCATAAAAAAAGATATGAGCATGTTTGAAAAGCCAGTTTGTTATTCTAACAAAGGTTTTATTGTAATGCTTTTTCAAAGTAGAATTCTGGAACAAAAGTGGTCCATTTCTTCAAAAGACAGGTCGAAAAGGATTTACTGTTTTGCTGCAGATGTTACAAGGGATTTCTGCAGAGGCTATTTCTGGCAATGGAAAGTAGAAAATATAATTGTCCCACTTACTACCTAGCCCTTTCTCTCCAAGTGAAAAGAATCCAAAGATAACACCTGGGATAACATCATGACTATTCTGAGTAGGCATGTTACTCAGTTGCCAGACAAGTGCCATTTAATGGCAGAGTACAGAAAACTGTGAGAATGAGGGATGAAATATTTGGTGGAAAAAACCTGATCAATACATTGCAAGAAAGTAGTGCAAAGTTTTGTTTCAGATGCACATAAGATACTAGACAACTCATGCCTTTCTTAAATATTTCCATGGATCATCAGAAATCTTCCCTTCCCTTCCCTTCCCCTTTCCTCTCCCCCTTCCATTCCAGGAGGCAGGTAAATAAATTGAAATACATTATTGTCATTGCATCTCGTACAATGAAATTAAATGCCGTCTTTACATTATTCATAAAAAATAAAACAAAATCACATATCCTTCATATTCTATACAACTGAATTGAAAACCCCTCATATTGCATTAATATTGCACTATACAGTAGAATTCAATAAAGGCACTACTGTGGGATAGAAGCGTTTTTTCAGCCTATTTGTCCTTATTTTTATTGTCCTGTACTGTCTGCCTGATGGTAATAGTTCAAAAGAAGGGTGCCCAGGATGAGATGGCTCTTTAAGAATGTTTTAAACTTTCTTAAGGTAGTGGGAGCTATAAAGCTCTTCCAAAAAGGGGAGAGGGCAACCAATGATTATTTGGGCAATGTTGTTAACTCTCTGGAGTGCTGTCCTATCTGCCACTGTGCAATTGGTAAACCATACACAGATGCAGTAAGTTAAAATACTCTCTATGGTGCAGCGGTAGGTCACCAGCAGTTTTTCATTCAGTTGTTGTTTCCTGAGAAGTCTCAGGTAATATAATCTCTGCTGGGCCCTTTTGACCAGTGCTGAAATGTGAGTGCCCCAGATCAGGTCCTCTTTTATGATAACACCCAGAAACTAGCCACTTTTTCCCCCTGGTTTTCATTGATAACCAAGGGCTCGGTGTCTAATCTATTCCTTCTATAGTCCACTATAAGCTCCTTGGTCTTATTAGTGTTAAGGACCAAGTTATTGTCTCCACACCACAAAAGCAACTGGTTCACCACATCTCAATAGGCAGACTCACCCCATCCCCAGATAGATGAGTCACACTACTGTTGCTCTAACTGCTACTCAGTGGAGGAGAGAGGAAGGGATTGATAGACTGGCTGAGAAACTGTCACAAAATGACAGCTGAAATGAAGATCATGAAACAGCAACAGCTAATAATACTGAAGCAGCCACAACTTTCCCAGATTTCATTCCCTTATCATAGTCATAGGTTCAGGATTTGGGGCACATTCCTTCAGAACCGTAAAGCCTACAAACTTGAAATTTGCCACGTATGTTCCTCTTGGTTTCTAGGTGTTCACTAAGAAAGGATTTTTCGAACTGACCATCAGAGCATTAGTATTTCCTATATTATTATAACATGCTCCGATGCTAATTAGTTAGAGGTTCTACTCCCCCTCTCAACTTGAAAATAACTCTGGAGAGAATGGGATAGCATAGGACAGGCTTCTGTGGGGAAAGTCTCATGGAGAGAAGGGGCTACAAAGCCTGAGGAGAAGGTGTAGGATAGGAGATGTTTCTGTGCAGCAAGGCTGAGGGAGAGGAGAGGAGAGGCTTCTGTGGGGCCAGCCTGAGAGAGATAGGGGGAGAGGCTTCTATGGGGCAAGCCTGAGGGAGAGAAGGGCATAGGAGAGGATCTATGGTGCCAAACCTGAGGAAGAGATGGGGAGAAGAGAGGATCCATGGGGCCAAGCCTGAGGGAGAGAAGGGGGATAGGAGAGATCTATGGGGCCAGCCTGAGGGAGAGAAGGGGAGTGGGGAGAGTCTATGGGGGAGAGAAGGGGATAGAGAGAAGACGCTTCTGTGAGGCAAGCCTGAGGGAGAAGAAGAGAAGAGAGGCCAATTGTAACTACTCATTAATTTTCAAACTCATTTATCAAGCTTTCATAGCGAAGCATGGATATCCAGCTAATTTAGTATATAGATGCAGACCAGGGCACACATACAAGGTCTTCTTCATTACCATCATTGTGCCTATTATTGCTCTATTTGCTATCCTTTTTATTAAACCAGCCCAGCCTAATTAAATATTTTAACAAGGCTATTATTATTTAAAACACAACACTTTTCATATTATACTATGCTTTGGAACGCTGATATTTAGTCTCTTTATGGTAATATTTTAATGAGTATTTTTAAACTTCATATTTCCTTTATTATAATACCATTCAATTTTACAAACCTGAGCAGGTTTTTTTGTTATGTGCCATTAAATACTTTTGACTTCTAGTTAGCCCATAGATAGATGTTGTCAAAGTCATTCTAACTTAAGTTGTTCTTTTATGCCTCCCAATATGCCTCCCAATTATTTCTTTCTACCTTTCCCAACATTGGAACTTTTTCCAGAGAGCTGGGTCTTTGCATAATATGTCCAAAATAAAATAATTTGTGCATTTTGTGAGAACTCTAGGATGTTTTATTCAATGAGTCATTGGCTTATTTTCTGTGGTTCTTTCAAGTCCAACTTTTATTTCTAGAGTGTATCATGAGAAATACCATGGGTTGCACAATTCTGATCTTTGCAGATATAGACCAGGGGTAAAACATACTTAACTTCCTTACCAGTTGGGAAATGCACACGCCACACATGCGCTCAGTTTGCACACATGCGCATCAGGAAGTAATGACAACCGGGCAGGTGGGAGGAGCTTCGCTCTGTCATCGCTACTGGATCGCCAAACCACCGGCCAATATTGCTACCAGACCGGGCGATCCAGTCCAATCCGAGAGCATTTCACCCCTGATATAGACACATCACAGCATTTGAATATATTTTCCAAGTGCTAGGCTGTGATAATTTCTTGGCTGCTTTTTCCTTTATTGTTGATGGTTGATTCTAACAGGACAACCTAACTTTGATATTTTCATTGTCATGTCTAAAGTTGGTTGTTCTACATTGTCAATAGTTTGGTTTTCTTTGTATTTAAAAGTTAAGAACAGGAATTTCTTTACTTACTAATGCCCTTATTATTTGCTATTTAAGTCTGCCATCAAGATATAAAAGTGTTACTCGATTTCTAGTTTGAATATACTGATTTCTAAAAAAGATTAAGAAAATATCCCAGTCTTTTTCAAGCAGATTTTTAAAGGAAACACATGTTATTCAATAACTTGGAAAGTCTCCAACGCAACAGGAAAACAATAGGCTATTGATAAAAATGTAAGCACTTTGTTTAGTTGGGAGGTCTGCCAACACTTTCCTAAAATCACTTTTATAGAAATCTGCTTTTCTAGGGATTAGAGACAAGACAGAGAAGGGTGTGTTCCATGTTCCATGGTTTCCTCCAAATTATGTAAACAAATCAAAGAAAGCTTGGGGAAAAATAGGCAAGATCAAGCTCTTAGAAAGCCAACTTATTCAGTATGCCTAAAGAATTGAGCATTTATATTTCTTGATCACAATTCCCTACTTCAAATACCACTTAACAAACTTCTTTTGAAACATGGCAATTTAAAAACAGTTTCTTAAAAGGTACAAGGACCAGTTAGTAAAAGGAAAAAAAAAAAAGGTACTGAATGTTCCCAAATTCTTGGACAAACTAAAGGAGCATTTGGTACTCAAGCCATAACCCTTGCCTCTATGAATAAGAAAATAAAGGTTGTTGTTGTTGTTGTTATTATTATTATTATTATTATTATTATTATTATTATTATTATTATTATTATTATTTATTCAATTTGTAAACCGCCCTTCTCCTATTGGACTCAGGATTTATTAAGATGAATATGAACTGAACATTCATCTCAGCATGCAGAATTTTTCTTTCTATATGCAAAAGATAACTTACAACATTTGAAAAGGTATAGAAAATGGATGCACAAGTAATGAATTTGTCATAGTTATAACATGGCATCTGTGCAAGAGACAGTAACAGAAACCTTCCAAGAATTATTTGTACATTTATCTGATAGTACCGTATCATATTTATGAATAAATAACATGAAGTTTATTATCTGTTGCCATCATATTCTGCCCTTTTCTGATTAGTCACTCTGGATTGGCTTAATTTTTCGTTATTATTTATTTCTATTATAATAGAAGGATTTAGTGTGCTTCTAGCATTTCTAATCTAAAAGAGGACATGATGGCTCAGTGGCTAAAATGCTGAGCTTGTTGTTTGAAAGGTTGGCAGTTCAGTGGTTTGAATCCCTAGTGCCGCATAACGGGGTGAGCTCCCATTACTTATCCCAGCTTCTGCCAACCTAGCAGTTCGAAAGCACATAAAAAATGGAAGTAGAAAAACAGGGACCACCTTTGGTGGGAGGTAACAGCGGTCCATGCACTTTTGGCATTTAGTCATGCCGCCACATGACCACAGAGACCTCTTTTAATTTGCTTCAGCCTAATTATTTAATTTATTTTAAATTTTTAACTTTTGTATGATATTGTATTTTAATCGGCTGTTCTCCGCCTTCGGGGAGTAGGGCGTTATACAAATTTGAATAAACTAAACTAAACTAAACTAAACTAAACTAAACTAAACTAAACTAAACTAAACTAAACTAAACTAAACTAAACTAAACTCTTCAGACAGCGCTGGCTTTTCAGCTTTGAAATGGAGATGAGCACAGCTCCATAGAGTTGGGAATGACTAGGACATATGTGGAAGGGGAACCTTTATCTTTACCATAATGTATCTTATAAAAGTCACTTTGTGCTAACGTCTAAAAAATTAACAGGGGATGTAGTGGTATTCAGTGTTTTATTCTGGAAAGGTCACAGATTTTGAACTAAAAATTATAGCATATTGCTAAAGCAGGAGCATCTGAATTAAAGATCACTGAATAGATATGCAAATGGTAGACATTGTTTTACCTAGTTCTAGATAGTCTTCATTGACACATCTGCAACTTTAATAGAGAGCAAATACAATGAATACAGGAAGTCTTCAACTTACAAGTACAATTGAACCAGTGGTGGGTTCTAATCAGTTTTATCACCGGTTCGCATCGCGCATGCGCTTTGTATGTGATTGCCACCCGGGCCCCGTTTTTGCTGGCAGAAAGCTGCAGGAGGCTGTCGCAGCCAAAAACAGAGCTTGGGAGGGCCGCATGCAGCCCTCCCAATCTCCATTTTCAATGGCAGAGGCACCACAGGCTGGTCCTTCATTTTTTTCAGGGTGGTCCCATGGGCCAGATCTAAGAACCCTGTGGGCCACATCCAGCTCACAGGCCTTGAGTTTGACACCTCTGCTCTTTCCTATTATGAGAAATATAATCCACGTATATTTGTTAGCATTTGTGTAAATTTCACTGTCCAGTTTCTTCTTCCAAACTTCTTTTAATGGAGAGAGCTTCCTGGGAAGAAAATTAGATAGAAAGATAATAGGCCACATGTGAGGGATCATCTTTCTGCCTTGAAGAGATTTACTTCAATGTTTCTCCAGGGAGTATTTCTGTGTCATTTTCAAGCAATTCACTAGTTTTTAGAGCTACAAGAATGACAAATTGGTGTGGATCAAGGGATCTAATGCAATATTTAATTTGTGGGGAAGTGTATCTTTTGAAGATCTCCATATATGAATTTAACTAAATACTTTGGAATGAAAACATCAATGAAAATAGAGTAATATTTTTATGCTTTCATATATAATATGTTTAATGCATAAGCATTATCCATATAGCTTTGATACACTTTTCCAATATAATTTTGTTGGTTCTCATTTGAATATGAAATTGCTGAAAGTTGATTTTATAAAGTGACATTAAGTCTAAGAGTGGAAAAATTATAGGTAACTCATCAAATTGTAATGCAAATTTGCTATTGGAAGTGACTAGCATTAAAATAATAAACACATTTTTGGAAGCCTTCTGTCAGTAATAGCAGACAAAAAGTCTGTTTTGATAATCTAGTGCCAGAAAGGGCAAAGAGTTCTCTCTCTCTCCCTCTCTCTCTCTCTCTCTTTCTTCCTCTCTCCCTCTCCCTATATCTCCCTCTCCCTATATCTCCATCTCCCTCTCGATCTCATATATCCTTGTAGTATGATAGGAAGTTTTAAGGGAAATTTCAATGAAATACCATTCCTTAAAAGAAAGATTGTTGAAAGAAAGAAGAAATCCTCAGCCACACTTAATGCCCGGCAGCTCAGATTTTACAAACTCCCTTTCCCTACAGCTTTTTAGTTAATTACTTAAAGGCCTAAGAAAACAAGAATAAAAAATGGAAATCACTGGAAATTGTGAATCACGTTTTGTAAAGCAAATGCTATGTACCCAAGTCTGCAAAATCCCCAAATTGACTACTGTTCATAGAAAATCAACAGAAATGACTGAGGGCCGATCAAAGTTATACATCAGGAAGCTGGCTGTTCCACTGGAGACATTGTGGATTCACACTGAATCTTCCTGCCAGTAAAAGCTACATAAAAGTGATTTTGTTTTGAAATGGTTTAAGGTCTTTATCATTTTGCTGCATTGCCAGGCATAGAGGCATATATATTTTGAAATATATTTAATATGAAGTTTAGAAAATCCATGTCACTCATACATGTCAGGGAAGTTGTATTATAGTCAGTAATAACTCAGATACCTTGCCACATGTGTCTAAGGTCCATAGCATCTTAGGGGGGAAAAGGTACTCTCTGACTATAGGCCCACTTTGCTGTTTTTATAGCACGTTGCAAATCAGCTCTTGCCATAATAAGTGCTGCCACATTACCTGATCTCACCTTCAACATCACATGTACCTCCTGCGACATCCAAAGTTTTTCATCTGCTCACATAACTATAGTCTTAAGAATGCTGACATCCTCCACACACTTTTGAATACAATAGAAGCAGACACAGTAGAAGCATACTCATTCACATCAGTATGTTGACCATTTGATGCCGCCTCTTAAATATGTTTAAATACCATAACATACTGGCTTAATATAGTAATAAATGTCTATGGAGATTCTTAGTCATCCAGGTCATGGTTATTGCCCGATCCGGTAGTGTTGGAGGTGGGTGGGTCAGAGAACCGGTAGCAAAAATCTTTGCCCCCCTCCCCCATTGCCCAGCTGATCCGCGCTATCATCAGAAGCTTTTTTTTCATTTTTAAAAGCATGTTTTCTACAACCTCTTTGGCTGAAAAAATGTTTTTAAAAGTAAAAAAAAAGCCTCTAATGATCGCGCGGCTCAGCTGGGATCATCAGAGGCTTTAAAAAAAAAAAGAAAGCCTCTGCGATCAGGCAAGTTAGCTGAGATTGTCAGAGGCTTTAAAAGCATTTAGCCGAAGAGGTTGTAGAAAAAATGGTTTTAAAAGTAAAAACAAAAAAGTTGGCCACGCCCATTCAGTCATATTATGCCCTCTCCCACCAAGCCACGCCCACAGAACAGGTAGTAACAAATTTTACATTTCACCACTGTCTCAAAGGCAACTGGACTTTCTTGTTTTTCCATGAAGACATTTCACTTCTCAGTTCTGAAGATTCTTGGATGAAAAGCAAAGTATCTTCAAGAAAAAAACAAGAAAACCCAGTTGCCTTTTGAAAAAACATGCTTGGGATAGTACTAATAAATTCTGTTGGTTCTTATTTCCTAACAATAAAGTTAAAATAGCTTGTTAGTATTTAAAATATATTTAGAGAAAGTGTACTTATGAATTATTCTCAATAGCATAGGTCATATTTTCACAACAGACTCAAGTTAGGAATCCAGAGACATTAGACTAATGTCCAGAAACCAGTAATTTGGAAAGAATTAAAGGTAGGGCAAGTGAAAGAGTTTTGATTTTCCTCAGGGAAGCTTAGCTTCTCTTTCACATAAATAGCATTTTTCCTTTTGTCCCGCTATCATTTGTGAATTAGAGAAGGCCACAATATGCAGACAATCTTTTGCTGACTGACATATTCTATTGATTTATTGCTGTCCAGCTATTGTAAAGATGAGGACAGATGGTCATCTTACTTGCTTATCTGCCCACTTCACAGCC
Organism: Coluber constrictor foxii; assembly: GCA_038048745.1. Taxonomy (NCBI): domain Eukaryota; kingdom Metazoa; phylum Chordata; class Lepidosauria; order Squamata; family Colubridae; genus Coluber; species Coluber constrictor. Next base: position 138,162,466 of record CM075961.1, on the reverse strand, counting down.
AATAACATTCATTTCAGAGTAAAAGTAATGTATGTGTTGTATTTTCCTCAGCTACTATCTGAGGAATAGTATGTATATTGTATATTATACATACTATACTAATATACGTTGTATATTAATGTGATATACAACGAAGGGGAAAATGTATAATGGCAACCCTGACCTTTGATGTATATCTTTATATTTTCCCCAGATTACTCTGGCTAACATTTTTCAAGATCCAACTAGCCTTACTGAAATCTACAGAGGCTTCCAGCCCTTTGCTCCCAATCCTGTTGATTTGAATAAAAATTATAGCATTTCGTTCCATTTACTAATTCCACATATATTCCTATGCCATTCGTTCCCAAAACGGGTGGGCTAATAATTTCAAAGTAAGTTTAATAATTCTAAAAAGCTCTTCCCCCACCCACAAGAAAATATTATACCAGAAAATACAAGTCCTACACTTCCAAAACCCACCTTCAATTATAACCACACCGTTTTTCTGTGACATAGATGTAGATATTGTTATTTTATTTTATTTTTTTGCAGTAATTTATATGGCAGTTAAAACTTGGAGTCTCAATGCTTCCTGGGCAGCTGTTTTCCAAATTCATATTGTCATTATATATACTACACATTGAGAATTACAACTTGTATCTTTGACTGCTTAATAAAGCAATGTAGGTAGTGTATGGCTTTAAAACAAGAGAACTCAAGTGTTGATACATTTATCAAAGTCACATTTGGTAAGTTTGATGACCATATAATATGAGGGGGGGAGCGGGGTAGAGAAAGAGGAGCAGGAGATAAAGCGAGGGGGGGCAGATCTTGGCGATGAGTGGGAATGCCAATCCAGAAATTAATAATCAAAACAGGACAATATAAACAAAGAAGGGAAACAGACTTGCATACATATTGTTACACGAGTATGAACACAAAGAATATAATTGGTGACTGGAATATTTCATTGTTTTTAAAAATAAGGTCTGGGGTATAAATCAGTAGTGGATTTCAAATGCCTTCGCTACTGGTTTGCTTGTGGATGTGTGTGCGCTCACATGTGGGGCACTTCTGAGCATGTGCAGAAGTGTCCAGGCAGATGGGCGGAGCCTCCCGCCACCGCCGCTCTCGATTCGCCTGATCCAGAGCAAACTGGTAGCAACCCACCACTGGTATAAATTCTTTAAACAAATGTTTATTATCTTAACATTTCAGATCTGCCCACCTACTCAAAAGGACTAAGGACCTGGAGTGAAGAATGTGGTTAAGGTTTAGATTTAGGTTTTATTGCATTTATATACCGCCCTTCTCCCGAATTTACTGCCATATTAAAACAATCACATATAAAAATTAAAACTAATAAAATAAGTAAACTATTTGGCCATAAAATTTAAAACCCCTACTAAAACCCCTTTTAAAAATTTAACACAGATTTAAGTCAGACCGGTTTGATGAAACAACAGAGTCTTCAGGGCTCGTCGGAAGGCACGGAGGTCAGGAATCTTTCTTATATCTGGGGGTAGTTCATTTTATAGGGCTGGAGCTCTCACAGAGAATGCTCTCTCCCTGGGGGTCGCCCGCCGGCATTGTCTGGCTGACGGCACCCTGAGAAGGCCCTCTCTGTGAGAGCATATCGGGTGGTGGGAGATATTCATTGGCAGAAGACGGTCTTGTAAATATCCCAGTCCTAAGCATGGAGCGCTTTGAAGATGGTGACTAACACCTTGAAACGCATCCGGAAGACCACCGGGAGCCAGTGCAGCTCATGCAAGAGGGGAGTTACCCGGGAGCGACGGCTGCATTCTGGACCAGCTGGAGCCTCCGGGTGTTTCTCAAGGGGAGCCCCATATAGAGAGCATTACAGTAGTCCAAACGGGAAGTGACGAGAGCGTGAGTGACTGTGCGTAGGGCGTCTCGATCCAGAAAGGGACGCAACTGGGCAATCAGGGTTAGGGCCTCCCTAGCCATGGCCATCATATGATCGTCTAAAGACAGCCATGCATCCAGGAGGATGCCAAAGTTGCGAGCCCTCTCTGAGGAGGGCAAGATCTCTTCCCCAATAGCCCCTAAAAATTCATTAAAAGCCCTTTTTAAAAAACCCCTCACCCTCCACTTTGCCACATGGTTAAGAAGACTGTATACTCTTTGGGTGCTATAATTCTATGAAAAATGTAGTACCAGGAGTGAAATCTAAAATTTGTTACTACCAGTTCTGTGGGCATGGCTTGTGGTGGGGGGGCGGTAATGTGACTGCGTGGGCGTGGCCATTTTTTTTACTTTTAAAACCATTTTTTTTACATGTAAAACCATGCTTTCAAAAGGCTCTGATGATCCCAGCTGAGTTGCCTGATCGGCAGGCAACTCAGCTGGGATTGTCAGAGCTTGGCTTGTCAGAGCCATTTAAAAGAAAAAAAGGCTGTGATGATCACGTGGCTCAGCTGGGCATGGGGGGGCGGGGGCAGGGATTTTTGCTACCAGTTCTCCAAACTGCCCGCCGCCATCACCACCTACTCGCCTGAGCCAGTCCAAACCAGGAGCATTTCACCCCTGTGTATTATCATACCTGATATTGTATGTTTATAATAACTAGATATGTACATTAGCCAACCAACAAAATATTATCAGACTCCAAACAAATTTCCTGCTCTGAAGAAACAAAGCTGTAAATGCTAAAAGATCCAGGCTGAAAGGTTCACATGAACAATGCATTTACATTCAGATCGCCTACTGGAATGAATTCTGGTCTCAAACAAGATCATTTTCCATAAACTCTGGTTGAGACTCAGTATGAACAAATCCAATCTAGAAAAAAAAGAGTTAATATTCTCTGCATCTTGAGAATAATTCAGAAGCAATGGCCAGGAAGTAGCTGCTGTCTCCCAGTGGTAGGACTGTCTCAATTTGCATAAGGAATTTGCCTGATTTTGATTTTGTAGATTCTATCTGGTCATAGGAAATATAGTTTTCTAGATATATGTTTTTTGCATCTAGCAAATATCTATTAATGGCCTAATAATATGTCTTTCATATTAATAAAGAACCATGATAATATTTTACATACTGTATGATTAACACAATTAAATTATTTGATACTGTCCTCCCATGTAGCATGCAGAGTTTACATACTTATAAGGCTAAGCTAATGAGGTCTCCTGGTTGGATGTAAAAGGTTCGATCTATATTAATTCATTACTGGTCAACTGTGCTGTTGTTTTCTTTTTGCATTGTCTCTTTTTCAGAGAAATTCAATTCTGCAAATGAGTCAATAGGATCATTGCACTAGCAAAATCCTTCATTATTGACCACAAGCTGCCACAGACAGATAAAAAGTGACACAAATGCTTGGGGCTGACCTCAGACAAATGAACAAATAAATGAGAAGTACATTTAAGCTGGCAGACACACAAATGCAAAATTGACATTTATTGATTTTCACTTGTCACTCATTCCAAAGTTTACAGACAGATAGGAAACCAAACAACTAGATCTCTTTAGAGAGCTTTTTGTCATAGTGGATAGTGTGGTAACCAGAACTTATCAGAAGAAATAAAAGTTTGCAGAAATCAATTATTTACAGAGACAGCCAACTAAAATGCCAGAAATTGCAAGATGTACAATGGTTTCAGCCAGGATTATCTGAGAAATTGTCTCTTCCCAGTTACAGCCACCTGAGACATTAGAGAAGAGAGACAAGGAATGTTAATCCCACCTGGTGGAAAACAGAAGAAGGCTGTTCCAGTGGTGAAATGTAAAATTTGCTATTACCAGTTCTGTGGGCATGGCTTGGTGGGGAGAGTTATGTGACTGGGTGGGCATGGCCAACTTTTTTTTTTTAATTTTAAAAGCATTTTTTCTACAATCTTAAGAGGTTTCAAAAAAAATGCTTTTAAAAGCCTCTGATGATCAGGCAACTCAGCTGGGATTTTCAGAAACTTTTAAAAGCATTTTTTCTACAACCTCTTCGGCTGAAGAGGTTCTGGAAAAAATGCTTTTAAAAGCCTCTGATGATCTCAGCCAAGCCGTGCGATCATCAGAGGCTTTTTTTTAACTTTTAAAAGCATTTTTTCAGCGTAAGAGGTTGTAAAAAAATGCTTTTAAAAGTAAAAAAAAAAGCCTCTGATGATCGCATGGCTTAGCTGGGCATGGGGGAGGGGGAGGCAGGGATTTTTGCTATCAGTTCTTTGAACCACCCCCTGCCATCGCTACTGGATCAGGTGATCCAGTCCGAACTGGAAGCATTTCACCCCTGGGCTGTTCCCATTGATAGGACCTAAAAGAACCTTCTCTGAGGTGGCTCCACCCCTTTGGAATACCATTCCTGCAGAGATTAGACTGGTCCTCACTTTGTAAGGACCTAAAGATCTGGTTCTACCAATGGGCCTGGAGAATCTAGAGTGGGATGGAGCCCATAAAGTGCCTCCTTTCATTATGCATTGTCACCAGGAGTGAAGCATTATTATTTTGTATTCTTTTATTTTTATTGTTTGTAAGCCACCCAGAGTCACTAAGAATGAATAGGCAGGCCTATAAATCTTATATAAATTGTATAAATCTTGTATAAATCTTACAAACAAACAAACAAACAAACAAACAAACTGGTCTAGAAAAGCTAGGGAATTGTCTAGGGAATTGTCTGAAAGATATTGTCATGAGAAAATTAGCTACTGATTAGATATATATCATTTAAGATTAAAAGCTCACCTAAAAATCAATGTAAGTCCCATCATTGGGAAGGGAAAATTTCAGATTCCAGGACAATTGGAAGCAAACTGTTTGTAGCTTAATACAAACCATACATGGCCATACAGAATCATACAGAATCTGCATGAAATAAAAACCTAATTATGCATTGTAAATAGACTAAACTATAAGGTTGATTTTTGGTACATACATCTTGTATATATCTTTTAAACATTATTTCAGTATATGGAACATTATACTTCTCCAAGAACTCCATAGCACCTGTGTCTTGTCCAGGAATAGGCCATTACAAATAAATGTAGATTTTCCCTTGCATATCAATGGGTAAAATAATATTGAATAAAAGTTTTTTCTTTTAAAAGTGACTTTGATCTTGGAATTTTTAAAATAGAAATCTTCTTGTATAATAGAAAGCATTCAAATATCTCTTATTTTGCCTGCAGTGGAGGGAGATATTTAGGGCCTATTGTATACAATTGACACCTTATAGTCACATTCTACATTGTCCAGAGTGTTTATTTTTCCAAATTGGATTTTCATATGTGTGCTGGTATAGCATAAAAGTAAGGACTAGTAATAATGTGTCTACCCCAGTTTTCTGACTTTGACTTGAAAGCAATTTGGTGGCCACTTAATTTCTTATTGCTGCATTTTCACCTCCAAGTACAGAGAAGGAACTTGGTTATATTATTTGTTTCAAAGAATTAAACTTTGTTTAAACTTGTATAGTATACAATACTTTTTGTCTGAGATAGCAAAAAATCTAGGTCTATTTTTGCGCTATAGCAGCTTGCTGACTAATTTTACCTTCCCTTTTTGCAAAACGAAACATCTCACACTATTTGCCAGATAGAAGAATATTGTCATTGTGGGTCCAGAAGTAAGAGTTCAACAGAAATCAGTAGGTTCTCTGTATATTAAAAAAACATACAGATCATAAAAAAGTTTGGTCCATTTATACTCATTTTAATTTCTGGAAAACAAAGAGTTTCATAGCTACTTTTTCTCGTATTCTTTAAGTCTATTCTTTAAGGAGCAAAAATAATGGAGCATGCAACCATCTGTTTTCGATCCACACTATGCTACAGGTCTATTTGTGTTAAATTGAGCTCACATGCAGTTGTAAATGATATAAATCTGCCTTGGCTCTAAGGAAAGCCAGAACAGCAGCTCCCCTTATAATATATATAACACCAAGTCACTTTATTTTTATTTCATTTTTATATTAAAAATTTTAAAAAAATCCTCATTTAAACTTACCCAAAGTTATTTCCTTGGTAAATTTGCAACAATTGCTGGGTACTATTAACTGGGTCCACCCATATTTTTCTTTACCTACGCATTTACTTAGTTCATTATTTGAATTATTGACTAAAGGAAAAAAAGCCAGGAAATTTAATTATAGTTCCATCTGTAATATTTGCTACAGTTGAGAAAATTAATAACATCTTGAGTACTCAGTCTGTGAATCAAATCCCTCATAAAGATTGTCAGTTATCTCTGTTAATATTTCCTACTAGTAAACTACCCACGGGAGTATTGGCTGTTTTAGAACAGCAAAAAGTATATTGTATTGAATGGCTTTATTTACCTCATACTTCAATTCAAAATGTTTTACCCTTTATCCAAGCTATAGCTAAAATTATAACCTTGGGGCATACTCGAGCCTGTCGAAGAAATGGAACTGATTCAATAAATATTGTTCTTCTTATTTCAAAATCTGACTTTCACTTTTATCTTCAGAATAATTTATCTCTTCAGTGTGCTTTAACTGACAATGTAGGCTGTATTTCATATCATTTGCCTAAAGATCCTAGGTTTACTTGCTTAATGACTTCCTCTTTTCCTGTCCGTCCATTGCTTTCTCACTATCATAAGCTCTTTTTTTTTTTCTGATGGAGGACGAACGAGAGGAGCGATTGTTTACAAAGATCCTTATGACGACATCTGGAAAGTTTCCTCTCAGCGCTCAGAATTGTCTGCAGCTATCTTAGCTTTCCATACTTTTTCTCAACAACCTTTTAATCTGATCTCTGACTCTCAGTATGTGTGTCAACTGATTTTTAATCTTCCAGGTGCTTATATCATGCCCAGGATTGAGTCCAATCTTATGGCCTTACTTCTCACTTTACAGCAACTTCTACAAGACCGGAAACATTTATATTTTGTCTCTCACATACGCAGTCATTCATCCCTTCCTGGGCCTCTTTCT